>JAOXYD010057626.1:0-13088 GCA_028565735.1 Pinacopodium congolense
TAAGCCAAGATAGTCTAGTTTAAGCAATTTTCAGCTTTTTGATCAAATTGTCTAGATTTTTCCTAAATAATTGTAATCTGACCTGCCTAGTAATTAATTGACATATTCACCATGGGATAGACATTTGTAATCTAAAATTTACTTCATTATATTACTTTTGCGATAAGTGTACTTGCCTTTATTTTGTTGGTTTTCAAAGTAAAAATTGTTTCAAAATCGTCCAAAATTTTAAAGTCACCTAACCAACGCAACAAGTTTTTGGCACCGTTTCCAGGGAATATTGACCTTAATATTAGGAAAATTAGTTTCAATTACTTTATGACTTGTAAAATATTGTTTTAGATTTTTTCTAATTTTTCTGTAATTATTTTTTGGTTTTTTTTTGCTTTGTGTGCTTTATTTGCTTTGTTTGCTTATTTTCTTTTATTTAGTATTTATTCTAACTTGTATGCATACTCAGGGACGCAATCTCGAGCCAGTAGACTTCGATCCAGAACTCAAGTGCACATTGAGGAAAAAGAAGAAAGAAACTCGCGTAACACCATCCGATCCATTAGACATAGGAACCTCGAGTGACGCTGAATTTGAACCTGTAAAAATAAATCCTGAGGAACATGTAATTGTAGGACCTCAAGTAGAAAATAGGGAACCAATCATGATGGATTGAGCTTTAGCGAACCGAGGTAGACCTATGGTTAGCATTGTGCGACTCAGAGTCAATGCAAATAACTTTGAAATCCCACATAGCATTATATCAATGGATAGGTCTTCCCAATATAGAGGTTAAACTTTAGAAGATCCTAATAAACACTTGCAAAATTTTCTTGATATCTGTGATCTTTTCAAAAGCAATGGAGTCTCTGATGATGCAATTAGGCTTAGACTTTTCCTTTTGCCTATTAAAGATAAGGCGAAAGCTTGGTTGTCCATACTTTAACTTGGTTCCATTACTACATGGGATGAATTAATGAAATTGTTCGTAGCTAAATTTTTCCCACCTGATAAGATGGCCAAAATGAAAACTGAAATTAGCTCATTCATGCAATATGAGAATGAGAGTCTATATGAGGCATGGGAACAATTTAGAGAGATGCTTGCAAAGTGTCCAAGTCATAGATTCAATACGTGGCAGCAATTAGATATCTTTTACACTGGATTGAAACCTTCAACTCATAGCACCATTGATGCTGGAACTGGAGGCAATCTAATGTGCAAGAATGTGACCGAAGCCTACATTCTGATTGAGAATATGGCGACAAATAGTTTTCAGTATAATTCCAAATGCCATCCAAGGTAACCACATGGTGTTCATGCAATTAATGATACAGTAGCTCTTACAGCTCAACTAGAAGCACTGAATAAGAAGATTGATAGTTTGATGACTGGTGCTAGTGGTAGTTCTCATAACATGGATTGTGAAAGTTGTGGTAGTACCTCCTATTCATCATTAGAGTGTCAAGAAGGAAGTTGTTTTGCTCGAGAACCCGAACAAGCCCAATTTGTTAGTAATTTCAATAGGCAAAGAGGAAACTCTTTTTCAAACACCTATAATCCTAGTTAGAGGAACCATCCTAATTTTTCTTGGAGTAACAATCAAAACTACCTGCAACCACCTCAACAACCTCAAGCTAACCCTCAAAGACCACCTCCACCTGGCTTTAGAAGCAACCGATCTCAAAGAGAAGCACCAAATTTTGAATCAACTGTCCTTAAGTATATCCAATCCAATGAGTCTAAAATGCAAAGTCATAAAGCATCAATCAAGAACTTGGAGACTCGAGTTGGAAAAATTGCTCAACTCTTACAAGAAAGGCTACCTGATAAGCTTCTTAGCACAACCAAAGTCAATCCGAGAGAGTATGCAAAAATTATTGCTTTATGAAGTGGGAAGGAGGTTAAGAACAAAAGGAAAAAGGAAGTAGAGAAAGGTAAACAAGTGATTATGGAGAGTGAAGAAGATAGAAAAGAAGAAATACATGACAGAAGAGAGAGAGTTAAGGAAGAAGAGAAGAAGAAAGAGAAGGATGATTTCTCAAAAAGAATTGCTTCATAACTTATGTTGCCAATATATTCATCATTGGGAAAGGTCTATTTCTCAAGAAGAAGCCAAGTAATATGGGATTCCACTTGTACCTTTATTAAGGACTAGGATAGGGGGAGCCACAATTTGTTTAACTTTTCAATTGAAGAAAGGTTGTATTGAAGATTAGGAGAGTGAAAAGTATCACCCAAAACATAACTCCAAGTCATCTTTTTCAAAGGCTTAGGAGAAGACATAGCAAAAGGTTGAACTATAAAAGTATTCAATGGAATGATGGGTATATGTATAGATAGCTACTTATGATGAGGGAAAGAGTCAAAGGTGGAAGTTCTAGTTGTCACTAATGAAGGAGGGATCCTCAAGGAGTCTAAACAGATTGTTCATCTTGTTACTAAAAAGATGCTACATAATGGCCTCTAAAGGAAAAGTCAATTGGAAGAATTTTAGAGAGAATATGGGGTGGGAAACGACTCAAGAAAAGGCGTTTGAAATGAATTGAAGAAAGAATAAGGAGGAACTCAAAAATTCAAAAACAAATTATAAGAGATGGCTAAAAAACTATTAGACCAAGAGAAACGATGAAAAGGAGCAAAGGACTAAGTTACTAAAACAACCAAAATAAATAAATAAAACACACAAAAAGTTGATAGGAAATTAGAATGGTGATAAGCAACAAGTGCAAGATGAAAGACGACTTAATGGAATAATAAAGAACAAGAATATAAGGAGCAAGGGAGAAATCGAGAGCAATAGAGGATAGAAATATCATGATAGAGTCAAAGAAACAAGCGAAGCATAAAGGCATAATTTAAAGGAACAACAAAATGCGGTAATTATAATCTTATTAGAAAAGTCGTTTTACTAATCTAATTAATAATCCTTCCTTAATTAGAAAATATTTTTCTAATATTAAAAAGAAATTGCTTTCAAAATTAAATAAAAATTTTAAATTTAATTAGGAAAGTATTTTATGTTAATTATTTAGAGATTAATTTCTTAATAAATTGAAAAAGCGATCCTTAATAAATTGTAAATCTCTTTTTCATTGTATTAAAAAAAGATCATTTTTAACAAATAAAAACAATTTTCAAAATTAATTAAAAATACATATTTTAATAAATCAACAAATTTATTATTCAATTAATAAAGTAACTATTTCACGATAAAATACAATAGTCATTCTCTAAACAAAATAATAAACTTCATTTATTTCAATTAAATATAAATAAATAACTTTAATTAAGGAACATCTTTCCTAATTAGACTAATAAAACATAATTTCTTAATTATAAAGGTGTCAAATTTATTATTAACTCTAATATAATCAAAATATAATTAATTATAAATCTAAAAATATTATTTTATAATTTTAAGTAGAAATCAATTTAATTATTAATCTTAATCCAATTAAAAATAATTAATTTAATTCTAAAATTATTTTAAATATAAAAATATTTTAATTGCTATTTGGAATCAGGTTTAAGGGTAATCAATAGCTAGGATACTATATCCTTGATTTTAATTAATCCCCCATCCTATATATAGGTCATATTATCCTTATAACCAAATAACTCTTATTTAAGAATTAGGATGCTAGTCCCTTTTTGTCGCAGCTACTGGTTCCTATAATCGCCACTACCCATTACCAATGATATGAGTGGAGTGGCACGCTGAGTGATAAGTTAGAAGCAAACAAAGAAGAGAGAAACGAAGCTAAATAAAGAAGGAGCAAAGGAGGAGAATAAGACATAGTAGAAGGAGAACGACAACATATTAGCTAGTAAAATAAAATAAGAGAAACACATATAATTATATGATTGTATTATGTCAACAACCAAATTAGTCGTTGGTTAAAAGGTTGTAACAAAAATTTAGAGGGAATTAATGAAAGAATTAATTAAATTTCTCTTTCCATCTCATCTCCCTTTTATTTCTTGTTCTTACTATTTATTAGTTTTAATAGCTCTGTAAATCTATACGAAATACACTCAACCTACATAAACGTGGTTCAAGAGCAGTTAGTTCAAAGGATTTAGAGTCGGAGACAATGGACAAAGGGACACATACACATGAACGAAGGAGAAAGGAAGAAGGATTAATAAACTAGGTGTAGAAATTAGAGTTGTGCCTAGAAAGAAACTATCAAAAATTGAATGAATGAATTTTACAGTTACACCAGAAGGGAAACATAGGATGAAATCAGGGAGATTAAATTGTGCTAGAATAAAAAAATATCAATTCTTATTATTATATCATGTTTAAATTTCTAATCTTCAAAGGGGAGGGGTTACAAGCTTGGATATTTAAGTTTATGTAGTTCTTCACACTAGATAGAACTCCTTTAGAGGTGAAAGTAAGTCTAATTGCCATGCACTTAGATGGGGAAGCACTAGATTGACATGAGTTTTACATAAGGAATATAATGACTTAATAACCTCCAAGTTATGGTGAGTGCTTACTAGTTTTAAAACAAATATTTGGTCAAGCTACATTAAGCATATAGTGGGTGAGCTTAAGGAATTGAAACAGTCTATAAGAGAAACTTGCACTGAGTTTGACATGTTATCCCATCACTTAATGATGCCCGAGCCTTACTTGATAAGCATGTTCTTGAAAGGCTTGAAACCTAAAATTAAGTAAGGATATGGAACCCGAGAACTTTAAAACAAGCTTATGTGTTGTCTAAGAAACATGTCCAAAAGAGTGGAAATTTTAGAATTAATTTCGCTAACATTCCTAATAACTCACAAGGCTTTTTTCCAATACCAATAATAAGAGGGATACAAAAATCTATAAAGGATATCAGATGGGAGAAGACTACTTCCATTAAGGAATTAAATGATCAAAGAGCTCAGGGACTTTGCTTTTGGTATGAATAAAAGAATGTCCCAGATTATAAATATAAAAAAAATGTTTCAATGTATATGGTGGAAAATGAGATCAAGAATGAGGCAGCTACAAAAGTGGCTAAGGAGAATCACTTACGTGATATATATTTATAGGCTACAGCAAGGGTGAATGAGGCTAATTGTTAGCAAATAAAGATTAAAGCTAAGGTATTAGGGAGGACCATATACATTTGATTAATGAGAGGAGCACCCACAACTTTATTGATAAGAATTTAGAGGAAAATGAAGGAGGAAGATTATAAAGGATCACGAACATTACCACTGTAGTGGAAGGAGACATGAGAATTAACTATAACTACATATTTCATAATTTTAAATAGAAGATGAGTGATAAGGAGTTTTTTATAGATACATCAGTGATCAATATTGGAGGCAATGACATGGTTTTAGGTGTGCAATAATTGTCAACTCTAGTTGATATCATTTGTAATTATTACAATAAAGTTTTAGAGGTAAGGCAGTGAGGTTAAATTAAGAAGGGAAAAGGGCAAAAATATATAAAAAGTATCTAAAAAGTAGATGAAATAAGGAAAGGTTATAAAGGATGGGGTATATTGCTTTTTTATCAAAATCAAGTTAAAATGTAAAAGAAAGACCTCTACAAAATAAGGGGAATGTCAAAATATAGCTATAGAACTTAAACCTAATAGTTAGACTGAGGATGTGAAAAAAAAATTGAAATTTTTATTTCTATAATTTAAATATTTCTTTGCATAACCTAAAAGGACTACCTCTAAAGATATATTTTGATTAGAGAATTCCAATAAAAAAGGCACTAAAAGCCATTAATACTAAACCATACAGATATTCGAGTTTACAAAAAGGCGTAATAGAGGAATTAGTAGAAGAAATGATTACTTGAAGGATTATTAGACATAATGTAAGTCCTTAGTCTACACTAGTTATTTTAATTAAGAAAAAGAATGGGACATGGAGTTTTTTGTGTGGATTATAGAGCACTAAATTAGAGAACTATAAAATAAAAGTTTCCTAAACTTGTGGCGGAGGAATTGTTTGATAAATTTTAAGGAGCTTACTGTTTTCCTAAGCAGAATCTTTGTGTAAGGAATCACCAAATTAAGGTTTATAAATCAGACATCCTAGTGACAACTTTTAGGATACACCAAGGCCATTATGAATTCCTTGTCATGCCTTTTAACTTGAAAAATTCTTGCTACTTTCTAAAGCCTTCTGAATCACATATTTAAACCATATTAAAGATTATTTGTTTGTGTTTTTATGAAAAATCATTAAATAATTGTTTAGAGTACTTAAAATACTATTAAAGGATTTAAGAGCTAACCAATTATATGTGAACCAGTCAAAATGCTCATTTGCTATAAAAATAAGTGGAATATTTAGGACATATCACAAAGAAGGAGTAACTATTAATCTACACAAATAAGAGAAATATAACAAATGCCTCAACTAAAGACCTTTAAGTAATTAAAGAGTTCTTAAGGCTATATTGTAATTATAGAAAGTTCATCTGGATAATATATACACAAGTGATTAACCTTTTTAGATTTTTTCAGTTGAGTGAGTAACCTTTAAAATTTTTCAATTGAGTGACTAACCTTTAAACATTTTTTCACGTAAAGTAAAAAAATTAACTCCATTAGATCCATGTTGACATGGCAAACAGACTTTGCTATGTCAACGTCCATATGGCAAAAGTGTCACATTAGCATCCACGTATACATGTCCCCACTTTTAATATTTTTCAATTCAGTGAGCAACCTTTTAAAAAATTTTCAATTTATTAAACTTTTAAAAAAATTTCAAGTTAGAGTCCATCCTTCTAAAATTTATTCAATTCAAGGCAAAATTAATTTTTTTCTCATGAAAATAACAAGTGATTAATATACCAATATTTTATTAAGAAGTATTGTATTTTAAGTTTAGTTAACAAATATATAACTTATTCCTTCAAAAGATTGAAATCTATTTTATTCAATTGAAAATTATTCGATTGAAATATAATTGAAAATATAACTTAAAATATATTTGAAATAAAATTTTAAATTTAATAAGAAAACTATAGCATTATTTTATAATTTGAACTTATTCAAAAATATTTTACAATTAAAAATATTTAAATTTAAATTTCAAAATATTTGAAGGTATTATATTTATCATAACAATTATTTAAAATTTCTTGATCTTATCAATCAAAATCTCTATATTTAATTATATATATATATATAATGGAGCCAAGTGAACGCTGGCATGGCAAAATCTGTTTACCATGTCAACAAAGACCTAACGAAGTTAAAATTTTACCTTAAATGAAAAAATGTTTAAAGGTTAATCACTCAATTGAAAATTTTAAAACGTTGCTCACTTAACTAAAAAAAAATTGAAAAGGTTAATCACTTATGTATATATTATCCCAAAGTTCATTAGGCATTACATGATATTAAGCAGACTCTTAACACAACTCTTAAGGGAAAAAAACCCTCATATGGATATAAGAAGCAATACAAGCTTTTGGAACTTTAAAAAAAGGAGCTCACATTAGCTACAGTGCTAGCCCTTCCAAAATTTTCAAAGAGTTTATAATGGAAGTTGATGCATGTGGAGAGGGATTGGGCATAGTCCTCATGGAAGAAGGACATCTATTAGTATACATTAGTAAAATCTATCTGAACATTACAAATACCTAATCTTATATGGGAAAGAATTTTTGGCATTGGAAATGGTTATGAGACAGTGGTCCTACTACTTAACTAGTATACATTTTATCTTCAAAGTAGATCATCATAGCTTAAAATATCTAATGGACCAGAAGATTACAACCCCATTTCAATAAACATAAATTCCTAAGCTAATTGGTTTTGACCTTTCAACTAGACAAAAGAAAGGATTTGAAATTTCAATTTCAAGTCCCCTATCTCGATTATGTAGTTTTGAGTTATTCACCTTATCAGTTTCTCATATTCAAACTGATCTTCTTTAAAAGATTAAGCATAATTAGGAAGAAGATGAAGCAATTAGGAGGATAATAAGGTAATTGAAGAACAAATAAATAAAATAATTGAAAAAAAGTAAATTAAAACTGTTTAAAATGGAATGGGTGGTTAGTGGCATAGAGAACAATACATTTGAGGCAAAATTTGATAGAATTAATCCATACATCAGCTCAAGGTGAACATTCTAGATGGCTGGGGACTTATAATAAGCTTAATAAGTATTTAATCTAGAGAAGATTGCAAAGAGATGTTCGTGAGTTTATAAGAAAGTGTGAAATTTGTCAAAAGAACAATCATGAGCCAAAAGCTCTATATGGGTTATTACAGCCCCTATCTATTCCTTAACAACTATAAACTGACATTAGCATAGATTTTGTAAAGGGATTACCTGCTTTAGAAACTTGTGCATTATTACAAGCCTATCTATTTCCCGATATAAACCATATGGACAAGGTTTTTGATCATAGAGGTATTGATACTAGTGAAAAGTCAAAAGCACGAAGAAGAGAGAAATAGAGCAAAATAAAAAGGAAGTAAAGGAGGAGAATATGACATAGCAACAAAAGAAATGACAACCTATTATCTAATAAAATAAATATGAGAAAAACTTTTGTAATGAGATGGTTGCATGATATCAATGGTTAAATTATTTATTGGTGAATAATTAGCAACATTTCTTCTCAGTCTCATCTCTCTAATTTGATGATCTTATTATTATGTTAGTTCTATCAGTTCTTTAGGTTAATACAAAAAACACTTAATTTGAATCAAGTTACTTACTACCTCACGTGGCCCCCATTCTCTTTTTCTTACTACCTTCACTAATCACACTAATATCTCCAAAGAGCTTTGTCTCCTTACTATTACTGTTAACTGCCATACATCTTCAAATCTAGGTATGTAATGTTATGACCCATGAGTCATGTGGCACTTTATCAGTTGCCACTAAAGTCACCTCTAAATGATAACATAAACTTACCGGTGGTAAAGCAAGGTAAGGAAATTTTAGGGTCTCCATCATGAATATCTTGTTGCTATATCCTACTCACCATTGCTAAAACTAGATTTGATTGTTTCCTCCTTGCAGTGGCCAGAGGGATGGAACTAAGCTAGAGTGTTTTCTAGCTTTTCACTAACTACTAACATCAAATCTAGAAAATTAAAATGTCTTTTTTGTCGAGCTTGTGGCATGATTGGAATAACATCTAGCAACAATCAATAATTAAGTAGTTGTTTAGGACTTCTAGCCTTTAGATCTCATTAACGACTGATGCTTAGCCTCTCTAGCATTGTAGTTGCAATGAATGAATAATTAATAATAAGACATCTACATAAAAGTTTTATAGCATTTTAGAATCTAGTAATGAATAAGATATTACAATTGCCATAATTTTCTTTAACTCACACCTTGATTAATGATATACTAGCATGAGCTACAATGCATTTTCTTTTGCTAAAAATCATTCCAAATTTTTTTAAAAAAAGAACACATTTATTCATCATTTTATAGAGATTTAAACAGAAGAACAATTCTTGAAGATAAACAAGCAATATTTTTCCAAAAACCAAAGGGAACCTAAAGTTCATAATCTCAGTCTCACATACACGACTATTTTTCTAGAAAACTTGAAATAAATTCATCTTTTATCTAGAAATGATTTAAACTTTTTTGGAATACATAGAACACATTAAGATTAACTTTCCAAAACATTTAAAGAGATGACAAAAGTTTCAAAAATTAGAAGGAAATAAGCAAAAAATTATGGAATAATTTTTGGATTTCGAGTATGAAAAACTAGGTTTCAAATTCTAGACAAGTTCAACAACTTTTCATAATTAATCAAAACATTTTAGATTTTCTTAGGACATAATGTCTACAACTTTTGCATCTTTCAATTCTAGAATTTTGATTAATAATAATCAGATAATGTTTAACCAAGTTATATAATAAAGATGACTTTGTTACCACTATTGAAAAATTTAGAATTCATATCATGCATTAAAAGATACAATAACAATTTCTAATTTCTAAAAGCCAAGATCACTTTATTCTATAATAAAATTAAGTAAAAGCATAATAAAAAAATATCTAAATTCGTACCTTATTGTAAAATTTGATTCAAGCTTACATCTTTTCCCAAATTTACAGGTGATAAGTGGACCGCTTGAGCTGCATATGTATCTAACCACTATCAATATCTACAAATCAACCTTGAAGAATGTAAGACATAAAAATTATTAACCCCAAACCTGCATGCTCTTATACCACTTAATGTAGTGCTTGCAATTTTTAATTATAGAAATATTAGAGTTTCCAAAAGAAAAAATCAAAGTTATGACTAGCAATACTGCTGGCCCACCTCTAAAGTAATAAAATCAATGCAATAAACTGGGATATACTGTATCAAATCTATCTCTCAAAATTGTAAACGACCAATGGAAGAGTTGCCTACTCTATAAGAATTTCATTATTATGCCCTTATAACATACATAGCATACAAATAAACTATAATAAGTACTTAGGAAATATATATATATATATGTATATCATTATTCATAACACTTTCATTACAAAAAAAAAAATACAAATCTATGAGATGAACAAATGTTATTCCATTTTATAAATTCTATGTAATTTTTATTATTCACTTAATTATATACCTCGTTTAACCTAATAGGCTATATCCAATGATTCGCTAGCTCAAATCATCATATCACAAATCCCATCTCTATATGGATAAATCAAATACATTATGTAAATAAATGTATGTATATCTTTCCTAGAGTATCTCTTAATCATATCATATCTGATACCCTAGCACACTCTGGTGCCTAGCTATGGCATAAGATATCCCTAGGACTCAAGATACTCTAGTACCACTCTAATAGCTAACGACGAGCATAGGACATTCCCATAACTTAGAATACCTCGGCACTTACTACACAAACAAGTTTCTAGCCCACTTAATCTCATATCACATCAATCTTAATCTCATATAATAATACACATTAATGTAGGGCTACTGAACATATCCTAACTTAGGCCAGTCATTTCCTACTTAATCTCAATCCATCAAGCAATTTGATTCACATTTCAGTTCCTTCTCTATGCTCATCACTAATCATAAAAAATTTCACATCTTAAGCCTTAAATTAACTAATATGTCTATGCTTACGATGCAATAATTTGTAATAAAATACTCACAAACTATCACATTCAATCTAATCAATTAACATAATTCAATAATTGTCAACTAAATAGAAAATCGTGGTAAATTTTACTAATTTATCGATAAAGGAAAATAATTGGTCATATCATTAATCAAATAATTTAAATGTATATTACCCACATTTATTTAAAAATTAATCCAATTTCACACTTTAGAAAAATACTTTATCATAAAAAATAATTAATCTTAAAAATAATTAAGAACATTTTCATCGTCTAAATAATCCACATAACGTATTAGGTCACACAAATTTGCACATAATATAATCTTATAAGGGTACAAATTAGAAATCTTTACTTATCTACTAAAAACTCAAATTTATAATAACCTCTACACTTAAATACTCATTAAAACTCACTAGGCTCAAAATAATTTACCAAGCTTAAATGTTACTAAATTTATATAATTAAACATAAATCATAAAATTTATTTAATTAGTCTCTAAAATCTACTAAAATACCCTTTTAAAACCCTAAAATCACCAAAGTAGTCATTTTTTACTAACATTCCAATTCTGCCCTCAAATTTTCAAAAATCCCTTAAACTACTTTTAAATTAGTTCTTTTCCTACTATGTCCTCAAACTTTTTAGAATTTTTTAAAATGCCTTAAAATATCTTCTTACTTATTTTTTTCCTTTTTATTTCTTTTCTCTCTTCCACTACTTTCTCTTCTTCATCTCCATTCTTTATCTTCTTTGTCTCTGACAACACCTCCTCTACTAATAACTTCCTCTCTCATCTATCTCTTTTCATTTTCAATCCCTTTTGCCACCAGTATCTTCCTCACTCTAATTCCTCTTCTATGTCTCAACCCTTATTAACTAATCTAAACAACCATACATCTTCCTCACCTCTCTGCCTATCTCTCTCTTCCATCACTAGTCCTCTCCCCTTATTCTCATAAGTATACTAAAAAGGGCACTGACACTAATCAACCAAGCATAAAAAGTTGAAAAGAAAAAATATCAAAACAACAAAAAATCTAACTGTTAGCGACAAAGTCTAATGTGGCTCGAAGAGCAACTATACTACTTCTTCTCCTTCACACAAGGCACGCTTTCTTTCAGTTCTAAGACCAATCAAACAAAAATTCAAAGAGAAAGTCATTGAAATTAATTGAATCGCAAAGCTTTCTGATGAAGCTTTGACTCCCTTCTCCTTTTTATCCACTCCCTCTCTCTATAATGCTTGCCTCAACTAAGACTATCAAACACAGAGACTTTAGTACCAAAATAAGCATACAACAAAAACAAACCCTAATTGTATTATTCTGATTGGGAGGTAATTATATGGGTGCTTTCTTTAGCTATTCTTATTCATTCTTTTGTATTTTCATTTTTTAGAAGTTTGAAATGGACTAGGCCAGGTATAAGCTCCAATATATTTTGGCTTCATAATCTTTCCCCCTTAAAAGAAATTTTTTCCTCAACATTAAATTCCATACTTTAAAGATTCAAACAAGTGAGGATATTGCCATCAAGCATCCTCCTTAAGCTCCCAAGTGGCCTCCCATAATGAAAAATGATGACTCTATAAGACTCGTACCATAGAAACCTATTTTTTAATCTTAATTTTCTAATCCATCTCTCTAAAATTTCCACTGGTTGCTCCCTATAAGTCATATATCTTGTTACCTCTATTTCAGGCTCTGATATCACATGACTAGAATCCATTTTGTACTGTTTCATCATAGATGAAATACATCATGAATATGTGATAACTCCAAAGGAAAGGCCAATTTTTATGCTAAAGGTTCCACACGCTATACGATCTTATAACATCCAACATAATTAGGACTTAACTTCCCTCTCGTACCAAATCACACAATCCCCTACTAAGGCAATACTTTAAAAAACATCTGTAAGTCCTATGGCACCCAAGAGGGGGGGTGAATTGGGTATTAAAAACTTTTTACAAACTCAAAACTATCAACTT
>JAOXYD010057637.1:0-13088 GCA_028565735.1 Pinacopodium congolense
CCTTTTCATATTTTTTCAATTAAGTGATTAAGCTTTGAAAATTTTTCAGTTGAGTGATTAACATTTAAAAAATTAACTAAAAAAGGTAAAAAGGTTGAAATGGGCCAGATTGAGTCAAGCTGGGCCGAGTTGTCAGGTCAGGTCAGGTCAAGTCAGGGCAGGGCATCTAACGATGTCAACTTTTTTCACTTAACTGATTAACTTTTCAAACGTTAATTACTCAATTGAAATTTTTAAAAATTTGATCACTTAACTAAAAAAATGTGTAAAGGCTAATAATTTCAATGACTATTAACCCTTCTCCATTATAATATCAACTTAGGAAAATTTGAAAATATTTTTATAATTAATATATTTAAATATATTAAATATGATTGTAAATGGATAATCATATTATATTGCACTAATTTGGTCTAACAAGTAAACAATTATAAAATTTTTGTACTTAGTAATTGCATAAACAAATATAAAAGTTATATATACAAATTTTCCTAATTACATTAAACTTGAACATTAGTTAATAAGTACAGATTAATTGGCATTAGACATATTAAACTTGTCTACCTCTTATGTTAATTGTTTAGATTATTATAGTTGAATTTAATTTCAATTCAAGATTTAAGACATGACTCAAGCAAATCATGAAGGAAAGAGCAGATCCTGACAGAGAGAGCAAGAACAATAGGCAGAGGAGCAAGAGTAGTGGACGGAGACACTAAGAGCATTGGGCAACAGAGTAAGAGTAGTGGATGAAGAGACCAAGTGTAGTGGATGGAGAGACTAAGAGTACTGGGCAGTGGAGTAAGAGCAGATCACGAAGGAGAGAGCAATTTATTGTAGGTGGCAAAACAATAACAAATTGTGAACAAACTTTACTATAGGCAAAGGAGAGAGCAAATCACGAAACAAAGACATCGGTAAGTGACACTCTTTATTGGCAGTTGAAGAAGTAAGGGCAGTTTGTGGAAATTGGCTACTAAATCTACAACAATGGCGAAGGAGAACGCGTGAGTGGATACGACGAGGGTTAAACTATGAAGATTATAGACTAAAGGAGAACTAGTTAATTTACAACTCATTAATTTACAACTAGTTAAAAGAATAGTGTGAGATTCTCTTTTAGCCTTAGAAAAAGGAGTGTTGTGAGGTTATTCTTAAACCTTAGAAAAGGGAGAGTGAAAGGTTATTCATGGGTTTGTAAAAAGGATTGTACTGTATATTCTTGTTGATTACAATAAGAACAAAATTTGAACAGTGGTGTTAGGGATTAGATGTAGGGTAAGTTAATTGCGCCGAATTAGAATAAATCAGTTATATCTTTTCTTCCCTTTCTCTTCTATTTTTATACATTAATTTAATTGTTTAATTTATTGTTTTTATTTAATTTGTATAATTAAATTATTGCTTAATTTCTATGTTTAACTAAAATTGGTAAAAAGACTTAGGTTGACAATATTGAGAAGAATTTTTAAGAACCTAATTCACTCCCCTCTTAGGTACTATATAGGGCCAAAACCACTTGTGAGTTCATGTTTTATGTATAATGTGGGACTAAATTCTTTATGGCTTTTTTTTACAGTGGTTTAGACATAACATTATTTTGTTTTGTTTATTTAGTCTAACTGTAAGACACAAAACACAGAAAGGTTGTCAAATTGTCTTTCTTGTCCGTTGTATGAAAGTAAGTAAACAATAAATCATGTGATATCATGTGTATTTTGGTCCCATGTATCTAATTTTTGTCCTGTTATGACAGTTGCTTACGTTTTATCTCCACAAATTTTTTCTAATTGCCCAGAGGTGTTCTTTATTCCCATGTTTTATTTCCCTAGTTAACTCGATGAATTTGTTCTTAAAGTTACCATAAATTATTTCATTTTTTGTTTTAAATAAGTTCTCTAAGTCGTTTTTTTATTGCACACATTTGTCCTGTTTCGCACCTCTACATTTATAGCACAGTTTTTAAGCAGTTTGCTACTTCTAGCACTACTATCAGAAGTCTCATTACTATGTTTTCTGTCATTTATTTGTACCTTAAGTTATAAGTATTTGCACCTTAAGTTATAAGTATTTGCTTATAAGTATTTATTCTGAACTATTTTCTTATAGCTATCTTATATAGTACTTATAAAATAGAGTTAGGATATCAAAAACTAGTCAACTTTGCCTTCCTCTTCAAAAAATTTATGGTTTATGATGTTACATATTATTAGTCTTATTCATCTAGTGGACATTAAAATAGTAAAGATAAGAAATAAAAAAAAAACATGAGAGTGAAGAGAACTGATAAACCACTTTCTTTATGCAAAAGTGAAAAGAGATTTTGGTGTAATAAGTGTAAACGTCTTAGAAATATCCATATTATGTAATAAATTCATATTGCTTATAGAAGACAAAATCTTTATTTGATTGCCATTTGCAAAATGCATCATTTGAAAAGTAAATGCATAGTGATGAAAAAATGAGATAGAGTTAAAAATAGCTTCATTTTATCAACAAATCCATGAGAAGCAACAAATCATACAGCATTAATGCCTCAAGTGTAGATGTGATAGTTCATTAAGATGTTTATGAAGTTAATTAAGATGATTTTTATGATGTTTATGCAGTTAGGCAGTTAATTCAGATGATGTTTAAGCAGTTAATTAAGATGTTTTTATGATGCTTATGCAGTTAATTAAGATGGTGTTTAGGAAGCTAATTAAGATGTTTTTGTTGATGTTTATACAGTTAATTAACATGATGTTTAGGTAGTTAATTAAGATGTTTTTTTATATTTATGTAGTTAATTTTTATATAGTTAATTAAGATGATTTTTATGATGTTTATGCAGTTAATTAAGACGCGTGCTTAGGCAGTTAGTTAAGATGTTTCTAATGGTGTTTATGTAGTTAATTAAGATCATGTTTAGGCAGAAAATTAAGATGTTTTTAATGATGTTTAGGTAATTAATTAAGATGCATGCTTACGTAGTTAATTAAGATGTTTTTGATGATGTTTATGAAGTTGATTAAGATGCATGCTTAGGCAATTAATTAAGATGTTTTTTATGATGTTTATGTAGTTAATCAAGATGCATGCTTAGGCAATTAATTAAGATGTATGTTTAGGCAGTTAATTAAGATGTATTTTATAATGTTTATGTAGTTAATTAAGCATACTTAAGGTTTTATGTTCAAAATATATAGGTTTCTAATGAATACATTGAAAACATAACTTTCTTATCTAAATGTAGTTGATGGTGAGATACCTCACAATAACTCATTCGAGGGAGCCTTCTTGAATATGATGTCAATAATGATACTAAAGTTGCAAGTATAGAGGGATTTAATTGCAAATGACAACTTTGACAATGAAAATGACGATGAGATTACTGAGTTCCAAGTAAATATTCCAGATGACCACCAATTAGTTGAGATTGATTCCATATATTATGGGAGTTTTATAAGCAATGATGAGTATCTTAGTGCAAAGGAACCTAGTGAACCATTACGAAGGTCCAGTAGAAGCATGAGTCATTAACTTCTCGATGTAGCTCTAAAATGGTCTTTAGATATGGAATTTGCAACTGCAAAGGACTTCAAAGATGCAGTTGTTAATTATTTAGTACAAACAGGATTTAATGTAAGGTGGAAGAAAAGTGAAAGTAATAGGGCTATAGTTGGATGCATTGATGGATGTTCTTAGGAGCTGTATGTTGGGTTTGATAGGAATGGTAGAAGTTTAAGGTGAAGGCTTACAACTCTAATCATACTTGTTACATAACTCACAAACCTCAGTTGGTGACTACAAAGTTCATGATGAGACATTTTAGACATAAAATATTTGAGAAGCCTAGTATATTAACAATGAAGATGGTTAAAGAATATAGAGAAAAGTTGAATATTTCTGTCAACTTAACTATATATAGAGTAGCAAAAAGGAGATTAAGGAAGGAACATGCCAAAAAAAAAGAAAGGATATATACACGAATTGAGGATTAGCAACTCTGGATTTACAATTGAATTACAACTATCAAGGAACTAAGATAATTTTTTATTATAAGTAAGTACATAAATTACATTGATATGTGATCATTTCAGTTATTATTCAAAAACTAAAAACAATTTACATATTTTATATGTAGTTCAAACGAATATATGTTTACTTTGAAGCTATGAAAAAAGGATGGAAACATTTGAGGATAATATTTGGACTCGATGGATGTTTTTGAAAATATAATTTTAAGGCCAATTACTTAGTGCTGTTGGAAGGGATGGAGATAGGGGATGTCTCTGCTAGCTTGGATAGTGATTGAAGTTGAAAATGCTGAGTCATAAAGATGGTTTATCAGCTTACTAACCATAGATTTAGAGTTGGATGATAGGGATAGGCTAATTGTGATATCTGACATGTACAAGGTATTGTGCATATTACATTAAAATTATTAAATGTAAATGTTTGTTTATATAAAAAATTTCTAATTTCTTTATTATAGGGCTTGTTAAGGGCTCTGGATGAGATTATACGAAATGCAGCATATCAGATGGGTGCAAGACACATCTATCACAATTGACATGGAACTTTGAGTGGTAAAGACTTGTGAAAGTTGTTTTGGAACTATGCATGGTCAACATATATTGAGAATTTTGATGAACAGTTGAAAAGGCTTAACAAGATAAAATCGGGATGTGTTGTAGCTTTACTAGAGTATCCAAAGTAGAGATAGGCTAAATGTTATCAATCATTTAAGTCTAAATGTCTAGTGGTTAACAATAATATGAGTGAAACTTTCAACAAGTGGATTTTGCTAACTAGAAATAGATCCATAATTAGCATGATTAAAACCATACAAATCATAATTATATGAAGACATGCGGATAGGAAGCTATTTATTTAAGGTTAGAAGATAGACTGTGCACCATCTGTTGTTAAATAATTAGAACAAAACAAAAAGGTGTCATGCAGTGAGAATTACTTGAAATGGAGATGGGGCATATAAAGTGTCAAGAGGTGACATAAGGCATATTGTTAGGATTAAACGAGAGCATATATGCAATTATAGGGCATGAGATCTACACAGTTATCCATATAAGCACACTATAAATGTTATAAACCATTCTTAAAGAAGAGTAAAAGAGTTTGTGGATGACTTTCATAGAAAGGCCAATTTCCTGAGTGTGTACCACCATGTTATGAAGCCCGTTCATAGTGTTATTTTTTTGTTAGACTCTAGTTGGGAAATTATAAAATCCACTTGCTCGAAGAGTTATAACTGGAAGGCTCAAAATTGCAAGAAGATGAGCTAAAAATAAACCAAAAAAATTGAACAATCCCAACAAGTTGTCTCATAAAAGGCAAATATAAAATTGTCATTGATGTGGCACCACAAGACATAGTGCAAGGAAGTGTAATAAGAATAATCCATCAACTTCACAAATGGATGGTAGTTTGTGTTCAAAACTGTTTTTTTCTTCTGAAATTGCTTTATAGGTATACAACTAATAACCTATTTCTGCTATTGAATTTGCATATGAACCATTATCACAGGTACTTATAGTTTGTGTTATGTACAAACTAATTTAATTTATGTTATTTACCAACTAATGTTATGCTTAATATAAGTAAGTAGTCATAATATTTTTGTACATTCTATTGATAATATTGTTACAACTTGTGAATAGAGCAATTATGTAAGTACAACATCATCTTATTTCAGTTTATAGATGTTATCTTTCTTTAAAATTAACTTCTTCTATTATTGTTTAGGTTAGTACGTCAACACAGGTGCATATGAAAAGGAATTTTGGCATTGTTAAGCCTCATTCATTTAAATTGTCTTTTGAATTGAGAGGTCTTCGATTCAAAGGGCATCCAAATATAACTTCGCAATAGTTACAGGTTAGAGCATAGAAGAGGAGAGGATTACTGGAAAAATCTAATTACTTGTCATAAGATGTACTTTCATAATCTGGTACACATGAAGGAAGCAATGTGAATTCAGATCAACTATTGTAAATGTGATTAGGTTGTATGGTTCACATTATATTTTGACTATATATACATACTTTTTTGACAGTTGCACCTATTAATCCAAAATGAATGACTTCTGCAAATGTAATTAGGATGTATGGTTCATATTATATTTTAACTATGTATACAAAACATGTGATGTAGACATACTTTTCTGACAATTGCACCTATTAATCCAAAATGAATGACTTTTACAAATGTGATTAAATTATATAATTCATATTAAACTATGTATACGAAACAATTAAGGTTGTATACTTTTTTGACATTTTCACCTATTAATCTAAAATGAATGATTTTTGCAAATATGATTAGGTTGTATGTTTAATAATTTATTTTGATTATGTGTGTGTACATATATATATATATATATATATATCCTTTATACTTTTCTAATAGTTGTATTTGTTAATCCAAAATGAATGGCTTTTATATATCTGTGATGTATACATAGCTTGCACCTATTAATAAAAAATAAATGATTTTTTCAAACAAGTGCAAAGATCAAATGATTAGCATTACTAAAGTCAATACATTAACATCATAGTACAAGTCAATACATAAATGTCATAACATAATGCATTACATTAATGCTATATGCCAATCATAACATAATTCATTATAATCCTAAGTTAACTTTTACAAAGTTGTAAAATATAACACATATAAGTGTAGTAAATCCCATAATAACAAACATTAATATTATCTTCAGCTCTTTTTCATCATTCTTCAACTTTATTTTATCTTTTTCCAAATTGTTAAGTTTTTCTGTCATCAACTTCATTTGCTCTTCAATCTCATCTAGCACTTTGATTGCAAAGTTGTTTTATGAAGTCCTCATTTCAACCTTCTTCTTTAGTGTTTCAATTTCATTCCTCTACTTCTTAATGAATTCATTAGCTCTCGTACTGAATTTGTCACCATGCCACATGAAAAAGTCATAACTTCTCTACAAAACATCCTTCATACATGACTGTATGTAATAGAAGATGATTTGGAATCGACAAATCAATTGTATCTCATTTACTAGATAATTCACACATCCATAAAATCTCTTGCCCATGGGCTATTTAATCCATAAAAGCAAACCACATTCCCAACATCAGTTTTAAATGAGTTACAGGTTAACAATGATGGTTCCATATCCATCCTTTGCAATATATAATGAAACAATATGTGTTATCAATAACTGTTGAGCCTTTGCAATATACGAAACCTTTTCAATGAGGAAGAGTATATGCCAATAAATAAGTGTAATTGTAGTAAGGATCATATTAATAGAAGATAAGAAAAAGAACAAGCAAGCCAAGTTGTTCGAAGGGCAAAAGGTTATAAATTGCTAAAGAAACCTCAAGGAAGAAAAAACAAAACATAAGCTATCTAATGGACCAGGTCAAAACCATAGTCATTAGTTAAGATTAAAAACCGAGAGCTTCCTTATGAGCTGGGGTATAAGCTGAGCCAAATATATGAGTATACCTTGGAATAAAAGCCAAAGTAGTGGTGGGAGTTGTCGTTGGCTCACCAAATAATAAAATACATAACCTAACCTAACTATGTAGTTAGGGAAAATCAGGGTCAATCTCACAAAGAACTAGTTGTTTTTAGAAGCTATTCCTAAGGTTGCTTTAAAAGAAACCAAATAAAAAAAAGAAAACCCCTGGAATGTGAAGACACTAAAACTAAACACAAAGACAATTAACAAACATAAAAAATAAACAAAAGCACATAAAAGAAACAAATAATAAAAGAAAGCTGGGCGGAAGATATATTAGGGATTTAGACTTATAATTGATCCTTGAAACAAATAAATTATGATTGGTATAAGATGCTAGCCTATAGGTTTGAACAAGCTCTCAAACCATCTCTTCGACCTATTTTAGATAAATTCATCAAGCTCTGAAAATATTTCTAACTATACGACAACTTAGAATAAGCTCTCTAAATTTAATAATGCAATAGCTTTAAATACTAGGAAATAGCTAGCCTAAGCCACAATATCATAAGTTAGGATTGTGTAACTTAGAGAATTGGAATCCTAGAAGTTGATTAAGTTCACTAACAAATTCAATTAGTCTACTGTTACCAATGGAAATCACTAGGACTATTATGTATCACAAGATTATTCCTAGTATTTAAATTAGAAATTATACCTAAGATGACCAATCCTAAGAATTAATCCCTAATTCATGTCGTTTAACTAAAATTCCAATTCAATCCTAACCTAAATCATAAAGCCTAATCAATTCATAATCAATTCTCACAATTATTCATCCAAAATTCTATCAATATCTTCCAACTCAAGCACAACCTAAGTTAACATTATGAAATTAACTAAAACAAATAATAATCATAATAGAAAGAATAAATAAAGGGCTAGAAAATTAAATAAAACATAAGAAATTAACAATCCAAAGTTGGAAAATAGCAAAAAAATCATAAATTAACCAAGTAACAAAGGTTCAGTACAACTATATTAATAAAACTACAAGATTCCATACAATAATCAAGCATAAACTCAACACAAAAGGAATCATAACCAAGCAAAAACACTAAAAATAACAAGTATTAAAAACCCAAAACATGAAATAAAGAGTGCAAAAAAGTAATAGACAAGAAAATAAACAAAAAGAGCTAACAAAAGTAAGAAGAAAATGAAAAAGAAAAACCAAGAGGATGACGACTAGAGATGAAGAAACGAAAATGAAGCTATGGTCATCCTCTTTGAAAAACATGAAAGTCGTCCTTATATATATAAGGCTTTTGGTAAGGCTATATGCCCTCTTTTTTGAATAAAGCCTTTTTAGCTTGTTAAAATGTTGTAACTTCAGGAAGAAAACATTTGCTTTGTCTTCTTTTACTTGGTAAGTAGGACACTTGTCAACCTAAGCTCTCATATTCCCTATTTGGTTTCAATGTTTTTACTTGGTGAGTGGGACATCTGTCAACCTAAGAAGAACCTCTCATATTTCTTATTTGGTTTTAATGTTTTTTCTTAGTGAGTAGGACACCTATCAATCCCCTATCAGAAGCCTCCTCTCCTTTCTTTTGTTAAAAACTTTTTTGATGCTCCTTTTGACTATTTAACACAATTGATACTGACACCTCCTACTAAAATGCTTAAGAGCTTGTTTTGTCTTGAAATTTTTGTCGCATTATCTTTTTAAATCACTTGGTGTCGTCTACTTTTAAAGTCATTAGATACCTCCACTTGTCCCTTGCCTTTAATATAAAGCTCCTCTCCATTTTAATTTCAATGCGCTGTCGTTACATATCAATAAACCAAGGGAAGCTCCACTATCATTTTTAACTCCTTCCCATGCAAGGCTTCTCATTGTTTTATACTTTAAAGCCACCACTTGTGAAGCCATGAGAAGCTCTCCACCTACTTTTAATGTGATGCCAAATTATGCTCCTTTCTTGGCTTATGGGAAGCTTGCATGCCGCCATCTTCTTTAGATGTTTTAATGCTCTCTTCTTACTTTTTTTCCTTGTTAAACCTTTGTGCTCCAATTTTCTTGAGAATCTTGTCTTTTTATCTCAAATATATATCAACATATCCAACCTAGCATTTAATATAAATTGAACACAAATTAATCATTTTATCTTTAAAATAGGATTAAAATCACATGGAAATACATAAGAAAATATAAGATAATTCAATCTTATCAAGTAGTCTACCTGTTTTGGGAGTATCATATTCTTTATTTTTATCCTCTAAATTACAGAATTCACATTTTATGGATTGCTTTTTCAACTCTTAAAATACCAAAGCTAGTGATGTAACCAAGAAGTTAAGATAAACGTAAGAACAAAAAGTGATATATAGTCACTTTTCTACCCTATACACATAAACCTTTCTTCGATCCAACTCTTCATACCCATAAAAGATTTCCTTTTAATTTCCTTTAACATAAGTCAAGAAAAATAATCTAGGAAATATTATTATTATTATTATAAAAAAAACACTAAACCTGTTAATCGTGAAAATGAAGAACATCATATTTTAAAACACGATTGATTACTCCTCTTAATGTAAAAACTTTGGATTATGATCAAATAACATGAAGACTTGGGACTATGATCAAATAACAATTGATAGCTCAAAGACTCTGGACTATAAATTGTTGTAGATTACTTTATAAAAGTATAGGCTTTAGTTTCAAAAGAAAGATAACAGTTGTGTCAATAACTAGATTTGTGGCAGTTGGATATGGAAATTGAATTCAATTTTCTTAAACAGTTTTGGGTAAGCTCCTATTGCTTTATTTTTTAGCTTTGATTTTTAATTTTCTGCCATGCTTGAGACCTACTTAGCATAGAAACAAATCTTAGTAGAAATGAAGAGATTGAATGTCCTAAAAACTTGACAATGTATCATCTTGCTAAGAAGTTTTGAACTATAGTATGAATTTCAGAGCACACAATGCATACATTACAAAAATCCACAAGCAGAGATAGATGTTATAAGGCTTTACTTTAAAATCCTTTGAACCTACAACTAAAACTAAAAACAGAGGACCCAAAGTTATAGAAATGTACAAACCTTTTTGAAATTTCAATAATCACCGGCGATGTGATAAAACACTATAAAAAAACACGAATCCTATAGCATCCATAAACTCACAAGTGGGAACCCCAAAAGAAAATGAAATGCAAAAATGAAAAATAGAGAATGGGACGCTTGGAAAGAAAATAAAAATGAAAATGAGAGACCTTTTCAAATGCCATACGACGCCTAGAGGAGGGATGTTTCGCCTATGGAAAACAAAAATGAGAGAACAGAAGAGAGGCCTGATGAGTGTGCGAAGACTCTGGGTGAGAGATAACCTTGTTTAGTTAAAATGAAAATCAACAAAAAAAAAGGATTCTTCTTTGTTGAACCAAGGTGGTTCTAATCATGTGTTTTGATGATGACAAAACATTATTATTACTAATGTTTAAGTCGTTGATGCTTTATAAGATAGGTTGATGTGTAATGTGTAATAGCATATATGTGGAGCCTAAGGTATCTTGAAGATAATGAAGAGCTCAAGCATTAGATGATTAAAAGCTTGGATATCAAGGAACAAATGATAAAGACCAAGTGATAATTAAGCTTGAAGATTAAGAGAAGATTGATGATCAAGAAAAGAAGATCAAGTTAGTTAGCTTAGGAAAGGTCTTAAGTTATAAGTCTTCTTGATCTTAATCAATACTTGAAAAGGGCTCTCACATTTGCATATAGGAATTTAAGATTTGAATTGTGGTTTTAGTGATTAACTTGATTTGATTATGGCCTTGACATTTTAGGAATTGAATTGGAATGACATTTAGGCCATATGTTGCATAATTAAGTTGGATTGTGAGTAATTGATTTAATTTATGTTTATTGATATGTTTAAGTGCATAAAAATATTGCTTAAGTGTTGGTTATGTATGTTTGAATTTATTTGAACATCTTTGTGTTATGAACTTGTGATGTATGAAGTGATTAAAAAGGTTTTCAAGTTGGTTAAAATGAAAAGTTTTCATAATCAAGGCAATTCTTATGTTTTGAATTGAATGAAATGTTTTGATGATTTAAACATCCTTGAATTATGCTTTAAAACTTGCTTGAAGTGTTGTTCAATGTTAAGAATTTGTTTGGCAAGTTTTAGTGTTGGTTTGGAGTATTTTTCATGTTTTTCTAGACATAAAACGGTGGGCTGTTCATCCTTAAACGGAGGACTTCAAGGGTGCCGTTTTACTCTTTGTTTCCAGCACTATCAACGACGAACTGTTCTTAGAACAACAATGCCGTTGATCATTCAGACTCTAACGGCTAGTTTCCTGTTTCGTACTTAACAACTTTTTAACCTCCCAAACAGCTAGTTTTTGCTTTTAACCACTACAAAACTCTCCCAAAACTATATATATGATTCCTAAACACTTTCTAACAAGTTTAGAACCTCTGAAAAATGAATTACAAGGTCAAATCTCTCAAATATTCAAAGCTCTCTTTGTTTTTTGTATAGTTTTCTTTCAATCTCATTTTTGCTATTTTAAACTCACTTTTTATGTAGAAAATTTTATGTTTTTAGTTAGTTTATACCTAGTTGAATCTCAAAAAGGTTTTAGTTGATTTTTTAATTCATTAAATCGTTTGTTTCAAGCTTTCAAAGACGGATATACCAAAATTGTCTATGTTTTAGTTAAATGTTTTTGAACTTTTGTATTCTTCAATTTTAAGCTAGAAAAACTATTTTTATTATTTCAAAATTATCATACACATTTTGCTTAAGGTTTTAAGAGTTCATAGGATCTTTTACTTCAATTTTTAAGCACTCAAATCGTGTGTTTGAGCTCAAAGAACACAGGCTGCTCAAAACTGTTCAAACTGACGTTTTTCTCTACAGCTTCTTTATTGATTTCAATTTTGATTTTTAATTAGTTGCTGGGTGTGGAAATTTATTGTTTTGAGTTTGCTTAAGATCTTAGGAGGTTGCTAGTATTTTTTTTTCAATTTTTAATGATTACATTGTTTGTTTAAACTTTAGTTTTGCAAGTTGCTTAAAACTATCCAGGTTTGACAATCTTGACTTAAGCCTAATTTTTTTTATTAAATTGATGTGCTTAAATTTTGTTTGCTAATGCGATTTATTGTTAACATATAGATTGATGTTGCAATAGGTTTATTGCATTTAATTGGCAGCATTTGGGTGATTAAATTCGTGTGTGTATAGGCTGAATTGTTAAGACTATATATTTTGGACAGATTGCATGTTTTAATGTTTAATCTGAATATTTGATAATTTAATCACATTTTTGTTGATTGAATTAAAGTTTTCATGATCTATTAAAATATTAGGAGGCTTGTAATAATTCTGGTTGGCTTCTAGATTTTTCAGAATTGAATTTATTAATTGTGCATTAGAGAAACACCATAGAAGGTGTGTTTAGTAACTTAAAATGGGGGAATTGATTTATGTCAATTGTTGATTATGGTATAGGCTACTCTTTGCCTTTAAAATAGATTTTATAGGTTGCTCTTCACCTAGGATAAAGAAGATTTGGATTGTGTTAATCCTTGTTTGTGAATTGGATTGGTTTAGGCC
>JAOXYD010057674.1:0-13087 GCA_028565735.1 Pinacopodium congolense
CCTATCTTATAAACATTTCAAACACTTAAGCATTAGTCATAATAATGTTTTGTCATCATCAAAACACATGATTAGAATCACCTTGGTTCAGCAAGTTGTATAGTCAAGAGGTATTATATGAAGAATGGTTTTAAATGATCGTCTGTATGTAAAAAATATTTTTGAGAAATATTTTGATATGTGTGTATGTTAAAGAAATGTTTGAAAATGTCAAGACTTGATTTGAGATGGTTTGAATATGTTAAGGTGTATATAGTTAAGTTAAAGCCTAGTCTAGCATGGGACTGATCGATTAGTAGTGGTTGACCAATCACTGGTCGATCAATGGGTGTAACAGATAAATCAGTGTGTGTTAACTCAAAATCTCATTCAACATTCTCAGACAAAGTATATAGAAAATTGATATCAATTTATTAAAATTCATGTGCAAAATGAAGATATCAAATTATAGTTGAACCAATGAATTAGGATAAATCTTCCATCAGTAGAAGAGAATTAGATTTGATATATGGTAACTATCTTTATGATATTTATTTATTCTTATTCTTATTTTCACCCTTTTTAATGATTCTATAAAGGGGGAGAGTAGGATGTAATATTATGTTTCATATTAGGGAGGATTGAATTTTAAACACGTTATAAGTTATAATGCATGAATTTAAGGGGAGTTATTAAAATTTGATAACTTGATATTTATTGATTGTTTGAAACAAATTTGGTTGAATTTATGATTCCTTGATGTTAAAATAGGATTAATTTAAGGGGAGTTTTAAAATATGATGATGGTTATTGAATTTTTGTAATAAGGGGAGTTCTAAATTTTGATAATTTAATGTTTATTAAGTGTTTGAAATGATTGTGGTTAAATTTGTGATTTTGTAATGTTAAAAAATGATTAATTTAGGGGGACTTCAAAATTGTCTTTTGAGTCTTTTCTGTTTCAAAATAAGTTTTGGATATGATGTTATATTGAGGTTTGACTGTGAATGTGGTTATATAGGGGGGATTTATAAGTGGTTTTTAAAAATTTTAAGTGGTATTAAGTCAAATTAATTGGAATTAGAAAGTTTAGTGTTTGTTTTAGTTTCATGGCTTTGTTATCATAAAAAAGAGGGCATATTGTTAAATTAAGGGAGATTCCACTTTACTTTGATGATGACAAAACAATCTTGCTACTAATATATATTTTTATTATGTTTGATGATTTGAAAATATTGGTGTTTTGCAATGGTTTTTAGAAGATGCAATTAAGAGCATTGAAGCATAAAATAGAGCTTATGAGGATCAAAGGAAAAAAATGCTCAAGATGAAGATGAAGTTAGAATTTTAATAGGGTATATGTCATTTTTTTTGTAATCTTATCTTGGTTTTCTTATTATGTTAAAGTGGGCAAATCATGCATTTTTCATAATACTTAGTGATTATGCATATTGATTGTATAATTAAGAAGTATTATTTGGGGAATGGTTTAAAATGATCTTCCAAGTATATAAAAATATTTTTGGGGGAAGCAATTTGATGTATGCATATTGAAAATGGTTTAAAAATGTTAGGACTTGATTTGAGGTGTTTTGTATGTGTTAAAGTGGGTTGAATTGTATTAAAAACTAGTCTAAGGTGGAATTGGTCAACTAATGTGTGGTTTTTTGATGAACTGTTTGACCAATGTAAGAGACTGATTTATCAGTAGTCTGATGGATCAGATGCAAATGGCTAGTTTTCAACGGCAAGATGGTTTTAATAAAATTTATCGAGTCTTAATAGTCATAATCAACAAGTAGGTGGGTTTTTCACCTATAAAAAGGTGTGTTGAGTATGTGTTACACATCTAAGTATGAAGAAACACAACAACAAATGATTGAGGCATTTTAAGTGTCCATTTATGAGTTTTTTTGGTGTTTGTAGTGCATTCTTCTAAGTGTGTTAGTCATTTTAAACCCTTAAAGCTAACCAATAAGGAGTTTTTGAAGTGTAATTTTAAGGTTTTGTTAATTTTGCAAATATTTTGTAAGGGTTGCTTCAAACTCCATTGAAGAGTTGAAGTTGTAAATTGGTCATTTTGATAGTGAAGGATTTGGAGAGTAGATGTAGAGGTGGATTATGCATCGAAATATTTTAAATTGTGTTAGTCCTAATTCACCTTATAGCTATGCCTTAATGAATATGCAATAGTTGATATTCAATATATCAAAATGTGAGTAAAAAATTATAGAAATGTAATAATCATTTTCCCTTAAGAATCAACAATAATATATGAATAAATCTTGTGCACATTAACATCAACATGAAGGTAAATCAATGGCATAATACTTTAATATTGTAAAGTTGGAACAATTTCATAAGTGACTAATAATAAATGCATAAATCAATATCAAAATGAATTATAAAATTTGGAGTACACTTAATAACAATGTAAAGAGGATAAGGAAGAGAAGAACAAGAAAATTTATAGTGTTCAACAACACTAATTTTACCTATTCCACTCCTACCATCCAAGATGTTGGAATTTGCACTATCACCAATGTGGCAATTATAATCTTCTTCAATGGGTAAAGAAAAACTTTTATAAATCAAATCTTCTTTCTTTGAAGGTGAAGAACAACCTTATACCAATATTTTAAGGAAAATAATAGCTTTACAAATCCTTTTATAAGGTAAAGAGTAGCCTATACAAATCATCCTCAAGGTAGCGAACAAAAATATATTTATACAGGTGTTTCATTTGAAGGACAATGAACTAAGGGCTCTTTAGAGTGTAAAAATGAAATATATGCTCAATAACCTTTTGTAAACTCTAAATAAATAGAATATGTTTTATTTGTAAACCCAAAGATCTGATTTATGATGATAAAAATGAAAATCTCAATAATATAGAAATCTAGAAATTTTACAACTTGATGTAAATAACAATTTATGCCAAGAAACTCAAATAGAAATGCAATTTATCCAAGACAAACGTTTAGGGACTTTTTATACACTTAGAAAAACATAAAAGAGTCAATTAATAATGGATAGAGATGCATTTTATAGTATTTTTACATATGTTTCAATGTCATTTCATTCCTATTTTGATGTTTAAATGCTTGATTTATATTCCTTTTGAGTTTGCATACAAAACTGACCTTAGGACACAAATAAAAATTGAAAGGGCTAAGTTTTGAGTAAAATTGGAGCAAAATTGAAATTATAAAGAGTGTGGAATAAATTTTAGGACTTATGAGGTTCCAAACCAAATTTCAAGTCTATATGACAAGTCATGGAGAGTGCATAAAGAAAGAACAAGATAAGCTTAGTTGAACACCTGATTTGGTGCAGGTGATTTTGATGATGTAATAGATGCACTTTTAGAGTTCAGATCATTCTTAACTTTTATGGGTTGCAAGAAAATCACGTGAATAAGCTACATACTAAATTGCATGGTTATTGGCATATAGTGATGGCTATGTTTTAAGCTTTAGTTTTTCTAAGTGTTTAGTATGTTAATGACCTATTTTTAGTGCATTTAATACTTAGTTTGTTCTTGGTTTTTATTCTTTTTACTTCTTTACTCTACTTTATGTTTTTATTGTTTAGTTGTTGTTTTTGGGATTTATTTAAATAACTTAGGGATTTATTTTGTTTAATGTGGTTTAGGTATAAGATACGGACTCAAGAGTAGGAAAATAGTAGGAAAAATAGGACACAGGGAGGCCACAGGTGTGGCCCCCTGAGGCCACACTGACGACTTTCAAAGCCACGTTTGTGTTCCTCTTTTCTGCATATTCTCTAATTGTGGTCTTCCAAACACATACATGGCTTGCTTAATTGGGACAAATGGCGTAATTTCTACAAAAATATTTTAGGACATAAAAACCTAGAATAGGCATCTGAAAGTGTTGCGTTGGTTAGGTGACTTTAAAACTTTGAATAATTTTGGATCAATTTTATTTTGAAAACCAATGGAATAAAGCCAAGTTCACCTATCACAAATTAATATAATGGAGTAAATTTTTAGACTCCGAATGTCGATTCCATGGGGAAAAGTTTGCTTAATTACTAAGTCGATTAAATTACAATTATTTAGGAAAAATCTAGACAAATTGATTAAAAATATGAAAATTGCTTAAATAGACTACCTTGGCTTAAACACTTCAAAAATAATTTTTAATTGCTTTTAAATTTTTTTGAGAATTACCAATTGTGTAAATTAGCCAAAGAGTAGATGATTGATGATTTAATTGAGCTTTAAAACACATTTAAGGTTTGATTAAAGTTCCTTCACAAAATCAAAACAAAGCTATGGTTAAGACTTTGTTTTTTCTCCATTTAATCTTGTCTAAAATTGGGTTATGCCTTAAATCAAGTTAATGGGCTTTAATTTCAAGAAGGTAAGTTCTTTAAATTAATCTCAGAACTCTAACTTTCACAAAAAAATCTAGGTTTGGTCATGAAAGGATTAATTCGTGTTGTTTATTGATTTTTCTAATAACTTAAGATGATTTCTCATGCTTAAACTATCTTACATACTAATCTTAAGTGGCTAGCATAAATTTAGTTCATTTAGTCCTTTAATAAACAAAATCCTAACCCTTTAACATGTCTTAAAACTGTTTCAAATCATCAAAACACCAATCCTCAGCAACAAAAATGATTAGCCACACATTTGCATCAAAACATAAAAGATATGCATTTATAAAACATACTTTGATAGATCTGAAATTAAGAGCTTAAATGTAAATTTTAGACGTTACAACAAATCCCAGAAAGACTCTAGATGTGTCTTGAACTCCCAACTTGATTATGGACTCCATCCAAGCTCTAATTGATCAAGATCTTGTAGAAAAATCAAGAACATTCATGGATATAAGCATAAAAACATCAACCTTGATTAATTAAAAAAAAGGAACATAATAAGAAATAATATGAGTTTAGAAACCCTCTTAGATGATTCTTAGACTCAGATATGAGTTTTAAAAATAAGCTCCAATATTTAGAAACTCAGAAATACACTCAAAAATCCGAATACAAGGTGTTTGAAGCTAAGAACTAAAGGAAAACTATGGTGAGAGAAGAAGAGTTCTCTCTAAGCCTATGGTAGATTTGTTCTCCCCTAATTTTTGATTGTTTTCTGTAGGTTCTTGGAAGTTTTCAGGACTTGGAGAGCTCCTACTTGGTTCCAGCAATTAAAGGCATTGGTTAACAATATGCCAAAGCTGCAATCTTGGAGATTTGAGGTTGATATTGTTGTCTACGGCTATCAACAACACCCTGCCTCTAATCAACGACACCCTGAGAAGGTGCTGTTAATGCTCGAATTCTTCACCCATTAACGGAACCCTATTCTTCCATTAACGTGACCCTGCCAGGGGGCCATTAATGGATAGTATTAAGGTGAATTCTTCAAGTTTTTTCTCCAATATTCATCTTTAAGCTCCATCCTGTAAATTAAACATAGTAACATATAAATTTAACAATTAGGCACTAAATTAGCTGTTATAATTCAAAAAATTAACCATTAAAACTCTATCAATTTGACCCCTAGCAGTCTATCAATCCTAAACATTCTTCTTTGATGAATTTTTTTTCCTAGAATAAGCATAAGGGATATTCTATGGTCTAGTATAATGCATGTTTCTAGAAGTATGCTTATAAACATGAGAAGCATATGGAGAGGATGGCCTATAAGAATCATTTGATGGTTATACATTTATAAAGAAGTGATGAATATTTTTGAGCACACGCACATTCTTTCTTGATGAAGACCTAGATGCATAAATAAATACAAGAATATTCTTCCTAAATTGGGAGATAGATGATGATGGCCTAAATGATGGAAAAACATTTCCTACGGATGGCCTAGCTATTTCTTCCTCTTTTAAATTCTTTCCTTTAACAAATCTAATCATCCTAATTAAATAGACATTATCACTAGTATATCCTAGTCCATACCTATCATTTACAAATTTTTGTGCACCCAACATGGTTTCTAATTTATTATTTCCTTTAGTAATTTTATCCAATAATTTCATGAGGGATTTTATTTCTTTTTTTTAAGGATTCATTCTTACAAACCAAAATTTGTCTACCATCATTCTTATGCACCCCCTCATTTCTATTTTCTAATGTGATATTCATTTCATTTTTTGTTATATCAATCTCTATCATGCATGCATTCTTAGATTCTACTACATCATGTGTAGCATTTTTGAACTTCTCATTTTATAATCTACATGTATCAAATAATTTCAATGTTTCTTTATGCCTAGTAGAAAAGTTCTTCTTTTTATTAAGCAAAATTTTCAAATATTATACCAATTCATCATGTGAAAAATTAAACTCACAATCATCTATATCATCATGAAAATTAAAGCAAGAAGGTTCATCATCATTACAAGTATTTCTAGAAGTATTTATTTTATCATCTAAGAAGCAAATATGTGCTACTTCATCATGATTGCTTTCCTCCTCTCTTACTTGGCTTCTATATGTTTCTTCTAATAAGCTTCACATCTCTTAAGCATTTTCTTAACCTAAAATTTTATCAAATACTTCCCTACTTATAGCACAAAGTAAGATATATACTACTTTATGATTAAGGAAAATAAGGTCTTCATCTATTTCATCCCACTCTAATTTGTTCTTCAATACTAAGGTCTCTATATTATTCACAACTATTGTTTTTGTAGGGATGTATCATCAATTTTCTACAATATCCTAAAATTTTGTTCCTAGGTTTAAGATATGGTTTTTTATCCTAATTTTCCAATCTCTAAAATTTTCTCCACTAAACAAAGGGAGTATGTTTAAACTATTTTACATACTATCTTGCTCACTAATTTGTTAGAATTGTACCTATATGAGATCTAGTCTTTGATACCAATTATTATATAGTAATTAAGATGTGGGGATAATTAGGAGCTAAAAATTTTCTTCTAAGTTATTCAATCTAAGCGTACAAATTATTCTTTACTAAGAAGAAGCTAAACAATATTAAAACTTACCACCTTCTTTACCAAGTTAAACAAATAATCAAACAGAGGCCAATTAATAAATGAATAGACAATAGAAAACCTTTATGAAATAAATGTATAAATGTAAAAGAGTAAGGGAAAGGAGGACACAAACAATTTATATTATTTCAGAAATGTCCACTTTCTCCTACATCTAGTCCCCAACAAACCTTATTGAAGATTTTCCCTATCACAATAAAAGTACAATGTTAGTATATAGTTTCATTTTAAAGCTCAAGAATAACCTTTCCCCCTTCACCTCTAGGCTTAAGAATATCTTATATCTCATACTCTTTTTTCTAGGGCTCAAGATAACCTTATTACATTATGCTTTGTATGGCTCAAGGATAACTACCTCATAAACAATCAATCTAAATATTTTCAACACTTCTCACATATGCTCTTCATAAAAACACCATCTAAACTTCGTTACTCTTGACTCATTAACGTGTGTATTAGGACCACCCACATTTAAAATGAATGCAATATCAAAACAAATTCTAAACACTCATATGAAAACACAAACAAATTTCACCAAAAATTTATTCTCTTTGTATGAATTTTTTTCACTCTCTTAATACATAAAACTGATGTGAAAACACCTATTTATAAGAGAAAAACCTCAAAATAGTTGTTTATTACCATTTTACAATGTTCTAATACATTAAAATCATTTTTATATTGAGAATAGCTGATGAAGAGTAAAATGCAAACATCAATGATGGTTAGGATTGAGCAATAACAACGTTGTTAATGTATTGCCATTATAGTCCCACTTTAACATGGGTAACACAACAGTGCCATTGACCTCTTGGTGAAACTACTAATGTACTTCTAGAAAAAAACAATTAAAACCAATCCAATTCAATTCAATTCAATTTCTAACTCACTTATACATATTTTATCACATTCCAACCAATTCTAAATATCACCAAAAACTTCTTAACTCTCAATTATTCAATTTATCGCAATCTTACAACTTAACACAATTATATTAATCTAATTTAACAAATTTCCTTACCACTTTATCCTAACCCATTTCAATTAATCTTTGCTCATACAATCACATACTTTATAACATTAACTTATCATTTCATTTATCATATTCACTAATGCATTCACACACACTTTCAACTTAACACTCAAGACTTACTGATTTTACATAACACATTCAATCATTAACTGCCACATACTTATCCAATCATTCATTCATCAAGATGACTTTCATACACAACAATCACATGCATCACCTCTTGATTATACCTCCTCTATGTAACAACATAAACATGAATGCAATGTGAATTATGTGAGCTTTTTCAACACTATGGTAAGACCAAGGAGAAGAATTACCTAAACACTTGTAACATAAAACTATAACTTCTACTATCTTAGATCTTCCTTCCATCGATCATCTTGATCAAATGCTTCTCTTTAAATCTTGGTCTTTAACCATATCGACACACTTCAAAGCTTCAATTCCAAGTCTCTACACCATGTTTCTCCAACATGCATCTCCATGACTTGTTTGCATCAATCCTATCTTAATAAAAACAAACATTTGCATCTTAATATAACAAACTTAACCCTTACCTTTGTAAAAACCATTTTATCATCATAAAAAAAAGGTAAAACTAACCTTGGTTAAACAAGTTCTTTGGTATATTTACTATAATTAATGAAGATGCTTCCTTCATTTTCTTGATTTGATGTCCAAGAAAGAACTTTAAATTTTTAATTAAGTTCAACTCCAATTATCTACTCATAAACTTAGGAAATTCCTTATACAAGCATTCAACAGATACACAAAAATAATATCATCAATATAAAATTTAAATTAGGATGTCATGCTTATGATTTTTAATGAAAGTGTTATATTAACTGTGCTTTTAGTAACATGTTCTTCAAAATAAATGTGCTTATCCTTTGCTACCAAGCTCTAGAAGATTGCTTTATACCATATCAAGATTTAGAGGGTTTATAAATAGGGTTAGTGTTTCAAGAATTTTAAAATTAGGATTTCAATCAACATAAACTTCTTGAATTAAACTATTTAAAAAGCACTTTTAATTTTAACTTGAGCACTTTAACTATGCATGATGCAAATGTAAGTAACAAATAATCTGTTTCTAACCTAGCAACCGGTGTAAAAGTTTCTTCAAAATCTATGCCCTCCTCTCAATTATAACTTTTTCCTACCAATTCAACCTTATTTCCCATAATTTTACCCTATTAATCTAGTTTATTTATAAACACCTATTTGATACCTATGGTTTACTGGTCTCTAGGACTAGATACTAAAGTTCACACCCTACTTCTCTCAAATTGGTTTAACCCTTCATTTGTGGAAAGTACTTAACTTTCAACACCAAGGGGCTTTTTACTTAAGACCAATTTGAGAAATACAAGTAAGAAGAAATATATCTATAAGATGTTATATAGTAATTACACCTTAATAAACATCACCTATGATTTGTTTTGGAGGATAAATTTTCTTGAATTTTCAATCTTGTGAAAGCTCCTTATCCTTCTTATCTCATTTGATTGAAAAATATGCTTCTTTAGTTCATATGAGGTGTCTTGCTGATTGCTCTTATTCTCTTTAGAGCTAATCTCTCTAGATACTTGGATAAACCTGCATAATTATCATAAAGATTTTTATTAGTAAGAAGACGGTTAGATTCATAAAAAATATGATTAGATTCTTCAATAATAAGAGTCTTCCCATTGAACAATCTTATGTTTTTTTAGTTAAGGAATAACTTTAAAAAAATTCTTTCATTCACTTAAAATTGAGCATTTCCAAGTTATCCTTTATATTTAAAGTATAATACTTAAAACCAAACACTTTAGATTAACTAATATTTGACTTCTTTCAATGCCAAAGCTTATATGGATTTTTATCTATAGTTGGTTTTATATTGACTTTATTAAAAAAATTTGACATATAGTTGCGACAACCTTCATTTAAAAATACTTTGGAAGGTTTCACTTATTTATCATTATTCTAGATACTTCATCTTGAAGGACTTCAAACCTTTCATTCTCATACTCCTTAACAGGATCACTTATAACTGATGTAATAGACAGTTCCTTTTCATTTTGAAATCTCTTGAAAAACTCAACAAAAACCCTAAAATCATTATTCTTTACCTTTTAACAGTATGACAGATATGAACTATAATAATCATCTACAATGAAAAATGCATAAAGTTTACCATCTAGACTAATAACTCTTAAAGGGCTACATAAATCCATAGAAAGTAATTGTAAAAGACTAGTGGAATTTATCAAATATTTGCTCTTGAATAAGCTTTTGGGTTTTTTTCTCATTTGGAAAGCTCCCACCACCTCATCTTTCTTAAGCTTGACATTTGTAACTCTAGTGATAAATTGCTTATAATAAGATAGAGATTTGATATATTCTTGTATGTTTTTTCCTCCTATGCCAAATCCATGCATCTTTATCATTAGATCAATACTTCAGGTTTTTATTAGAGAGATCACAAAGATCAATTGTATTATATTCCATTCTCCCTTACCCCAAAATGCAATGCTATTATCAACAACTCTAGAAGTAATATGATTTTCCTTTAAAGCATATTTTATAACTTTTTTCATATTATTAGATCCCATTTAACAAATTATGCTTTAATTCTTCAACTAAAAACACATTATCAATTATGTTGTGGTTTTACTTTCCAAATTTTCCAATGCTAATCATCATATCCATAGTATTGTTTCTAAATGTAACAATCCTCCATATTTGGCTCGAAGAGCCATAAATTAGGATGCATCACTAATCATGTACCATGATCATTCATTATCCATATATCACTTACTCTTTTTTTCTGGAAGACCTATAAACAAGGCAGTCAATATGTTTTTAAGTATTTAAATAAACTTGGTCCTTGATTGTTAGTCTTTTTCTTCTTTTCAACTCATTTTAAAGATTTACTTATGAATATTTATTTTAAGAATCAAACTTATCATTATCTCCATAATTACCACAAAACAACATATCATATTATATAAATAGTATGAAATGGCACCCTGATAGTGAGAGCTATGATTTTTATGTATAAATTTATTATAGGTCTTTTCTAGATGTTGAGTGGTGGGGATCTTGTTATGTGGTCTATTTCCTACACTAATTTTAATATAATCCATTTCAAAACCAACTAGAGATGAGTGTACCCTATTAACAAGTAATATAGTGGATAGTGAGTCTAGATACTATCTCCCACAGGAATTAACTTCAACCACTAAGTCAATCAACATTTGATTATCTAAAAAACTCTAAATTAAAATAATAAACTAAATTAAATAGCTAAAATATTAACTAAGTAATCAATTATTCAATCTATTACAAGTAATGAGTTAATAGTTCAACCAATCTAAAGATTTAGTTAAGGTTTCAAAGTTCAATGAATTAACTAAGCTTAAGGAAATATCGCATGGCTATATCTAGGGCATCTTGTCTAAGACAAGACAAACATATGATTAATTTAGTGACTTATCTCTATTAAATCTATTTTAACAATTTAATGAACTTAAGGTAATAGACTTAAAGATCGGATAGTTCAACTTGAAAATCCTCGTCTAGAATTGAGACTCATAAATGATCAAAGTTTGTTCATTCATTGATCTAATTACACTGTTAATTGACTTCTTTAGTAACTAATGTAGATTCCTTGGATCCCTAATTACTTATGAATCTGTTCTATATAGTCAGTTTAACATAGATAATGAATCATTCAAATAAAAAAAGATCTTCACATAGTGAAAGATAAATATAACAGACAATAATTAATCCATATGCAACTTTAACCTTAACTAAGGCAAATTGCACATCATTTATAAAGACAAAGATATAAATAAAAGCACATACTTTGAAAAGAAAATAGTCAATGAAAAATAAAAGTAAAGAGTGAAAAATATTATAACTAAAATTGATATCGTAATTGTAATCCTTCCTCTCTAATCTACCTTAAAAGCTATCTATAAACCCCTAATTAAAGAAAACAAAACAAAACCTAAACCCTAAGTAAGAACAAAAATAAAAAAACTAAACTCTTGAAACTCCTCACATCTCTCTTTACCTCCTCAACTACCTCTCTTTTTCTTCTTATATTGTTGTCTTTTTATAAGCTTTTAGGATGGCTGCTAGGGTTTCCCAACCCTCCAAGACATCCACGATTTTTCTTTTTGTCCATCTATCCCATTAAAAACCTCTTCTAAGTTAGGCCATCTAAGAGTACAATGGCTTTTGGAATTGGGGAATAACGAACTCCATTTGGGTCTGTTTTTCTCTTCTGTCTTCAATTCAAGCTATAATAACTGTGCACAATTGGCATAATGGCATCATTATAGGGTGTTGTTTTGGAAATTACATTAAAAGTTCATCTTTTGCTGTTAAAATTTATCTTTTGATGCACTTAACCCCTCAAATAGACTTAAACCTAAAATTTAATCATTATAGATCATAAATAGGATAAATTCATATATAAATAGGTGTAAAAAATTTTAACCATGGGATAAAAGTTTAAATAAACTACTCCTATCACATCTCTTCTTCGAATATTTGAGGTATTAAATTTTGTCTTTGGATAGTGATAGGGCCTAGGGTTATTGTATGCATGATAAATGATTTTTTTATCATATTAATTCCAATAAGGGATGTAAACATGTGCCATGAAATTATGTTCAGCACAAGGGCTATTATAATTGAAAATTTTGTTTTTGATTCTAGATTGATGTAAAGACCTAAATGATTGTGAATAAAATTGCATGTTACCATATTTTTGTTAATAAAAGCTATGCCTATTCTTAACTTGATAACATTAACCTCTATGCCTACATTGGGAATTGTTGCGTTGGTTAGGTGACTTTAAAAATGACGGGTGTTTGAAAATGATTTTTACTTTAAAACCAATAGACTTTTTAAGCAAGTGCACCTATCGTAAAAGTAATAAAGTGGAGTAAAATTTAAAACTCCAAGTGTCAATCCCATGGGGAAAATGGTACTTAATTACCAGGTTGATTGGATTACAATTATTTAGGAAAATCTAGAGAAATTGATTGAAACTTGGAAAAAGGCT
>JAOXYD010057685.1:0-13087 GCA_028565735.1 Pinacopodium congolense
TTCTTCTTTCTTTTTTTTTTTCAGATGAAAATTCATCTTATTTAAGCTACAATTCATCCATAATTTCATGGAAACCTTTCTTTAAACTAATGACAATAACATCTAACCAAAATTAACTTAAAAGAATTCAAAATCACCAAACATAAATTCTTCTCACCTTAACTAGATTTGAATTCTGTTCTAGTGAAATTCAACCACTTCCTTCACTAATTCCACTCTAATCCACTGTAAAACATTTAAAGTTAGAAAAAGAATGAGTAAACATGCACATGTAAGGGGAACACAAATTAACTCACCTCCTGGGCTCCAAAGAACGACGAATTGGAAAGGAAAATGAAGAGGGAGAAGTTTTGTTTTGATTTAAGTTGAGTTTAAGCTATGGGCCGGGTCGGGTTAAACAAAATTTGGGCCAACCCGGTCCAAATATTATCATGGGCTTTACATATTCTTGACAAATTTATCTGAATGTGTTGTGATTCCATGGAAAAAGAAGGACCTTTATAGAGATAGATAGCTGTTGTTCAATATTCCAATGTGATCTTTGAGAAGATCACAAAGGAAAACAGAAAGGTACAGCATTTGAACTGGAAGAAAACCCAGAAAAGTTGCAGTGTAGGAGGTGGATCTCAATAGAATAGATATTTTCTTTTTCCTCCAAGTTTTTGGCTCCCCATTGATCACATCTTTGTATATGTTGAACTGGATTGTGGTTGTTACTTGACAGATGGATGATTTCGCTTCGATTGTGTGTTTATTTTTCATGCTCATGTAGGTATATCTTTCATTTTCTGGTCTAATTGCATACTTCTCAAAATTTAAGGCTTGCCCATGCTGTAAAGCAGAGTACCCTTGAGAGTTTTGTAACAGAACTTCTACTTTGGCTGTTGGATGAAAGGGTTCCTCATATGGATGATGGAATCCAACTTCTCAAAGCATTGAATGTGCTGATGCTTAAAATTCTAGTAAAATATCCCTAAAATTCGCCTCCTTTTGGCAGTTATTTTTAAAACAAGCTTCATCGGCTAATGTTTGTATGTGCTGGATAATGCTGATCGAACTTCATCTTTTGTTGTCCTGATTAATCTACTGCGTCCTCTAGACCTTGCAGGATGGCCTTCACCTGTATCGACTGAGGCCTTAGCCATTAGAAATCAGAAGTTCTATGTTCTTGTGGTCAAATATTTAATTAAACTCACTAAGGTAATGTTACATAATTTTTGATATCGTACATGAAGTCTTCAAAAATGTTCTGAATAGTTAGTTACTTGGTTCTTTAAACATATTACAATTCATTCCTTCATTCTTTCAAACTCTGCATTTGGGACGAGCAACAGAAGGTTTAATTTTATATGTGCGTACTTATTTTTAGTATCATGGTCCGACAATTCCCATTGGTGGCTAATAAGATAATTTCTCCTATTAACATGTGCATATGAGATTAGTTAGGTGCTTTAGAAACCATAATTTTCGGCTTAAGCCATGAATAATGATTCTTTACTTCATCTGGTTCAGCATTTGCAGTGAAACATTTTTTTGTGATGCAGGTGCTTCAAAACAATATTTAAGAAGTTGATCTTGATCGGATTCTTCAATGTATCCACATATAACTACAAGAATTAGGGATGGAAGAAATTAGTAAAAGGTAGATGTTCTTTAAATCATGATGACAAAATTACGAATTTTGAGATATTAATTTTTTCAGCTGCTTTCTCCCCAATCCTTTGCAACTTAGTGGTTTTTGCTTAGATATGTGTTTCTTGTCAGACATAGCTGCCGCAAGAAAACTGACATCAATAGGGTCTACAGTCCAAACTTAATTGGGGGGATTCTGCTGGCAGCAACTCATCCACACCAACACGTTCTGTTAATTGGGCGATTTGAAAAGGTTTTGGTTTTCAAATTTTTTAAACATAAAAATTAATAAAGAATATTATAAAAATTGAAAAAAAAACTTTAATACAATACAAAAATTAAGGTAGATAACACAAAAATTTATAAAAATACACAAAATTCAATATAAAAATATAATATTTGCAACAAAAAATTACAATCAAAAGCTCAATTAAACTGGCTATTAATACCCAGTTGAAGGTTTGTTTTTCTCAATTTCCTTTCAGCGAATTTCATTATGTTTGATAATTCCCCTTTTTCTTTTTTAGGGATTTGATAAATTTTTTCCCCTTCTTTCTCAAATCTCATTTTTTCTGTGCATTTTACTTTATCCAGCAAGAACATGCCGCCATTTGAAAACGATAATCCATTTGAACATAACGATTATTTTGAAATTTTATTTCTAATTTTTTTAAAAAAATTATTTCAACTTTATTTCTAATTTGAAAGTTAAATTTAATAACTCATGATTAACATTTAAAATTTAAGATCATATGACAAAAGATATATCAATATATATAATTATAATTGAAATTATAGTTTATATATATTTGGCTTATTTATTTACTATTTTCTATCTCTTTGTAGTTTTGATTATTTGATAAATAGAGTTGATTTTTTGTAGGTTTCAACTTCATTCTATTTAAAGCTCCAACAGACAAGTGGACGACGAATTTGGATATATACATTTTTTATAAGAATAAAATATTTAATATTTAAAATTAATAATTTTACTAAATAAGCTAAGAAATTATTTATATACAAAAATTTTAATATATTTGTTATAATTATTTACATATATCACGTCAATTGTTTATTTAATGTGATATAAACCTTTTTAAATATTATTAGCATCAAAGTAAGATATACGTGGCTTTCGGCTGGAAAGAAGGACAGGGTACAGTTTCTTTACTTGTTTTCCTGGTGGAGCCTTTGCAAAGCCCAAACAGAATCGACAGAGAACCTATTTTTGGAATGCAGCTTTAACATGTATATTTGAAGTAGAGTTAGGCCTCTTTAGTTTCACTTTAATTTTTAGTTTTTATTTTTAAATATAAAAATTAATAAAATAATATATTATTACAATACAAAAATTAAAAAAATCAATACAAAAATATAACAACTATAACAAAAATTTTAAACTTACAACTCAACTAAATAACTAAGTTGATTACAAAATAATGAGTAAATGGAGATGGAGAAGGAAAGCAAGAATATCAGATTGATTTCACTTGGTTCATCCATGTACAAAATATGGAATGATCGTTGTTTTAAAGGAACAGAAAACAAATAGGAACACCGGGGTCAAATCTTTTTTGCACTACTATAACATATCCATATTGATATCTATTTTTAATTAATTATGAGAAACTCCTCATAATTATAATTACGATCATGTCCTAAAAATTATATATGTTTAACCTCAATGCCATGATATGATGAGGAATCCATTTTTACTATTCATGTGAAACACCTGATTGTTACTAATATAACATAAAGTAATAGTGAATGAGGTCAAAGGGTGGCTTAAGTGATAAAGTAAGGTTCTTAAGATTATTTTAACTCGTTAAACATTTGAATCTTTTACATAATCTAAACATTTTCTCATTTTTTAAGTCAACTCGAAAATCAGTTTTTTAAAAGATTATATACTTCATCTAAAGTGATACTTGGTCCTGAGTCATTAATTTATAAATCAGACTTTTCAAAAATAAAATCACTCTTATTTATAATATTCAAACTTTGGACACAGGTAAATGATCTATTAAAAATTATCAAATATATGTTAACATTTTTTTACAATATTATATATTATAAAATACGAAAATATTTTTATACATTTCATTATAAATAATTATTATTGAATTGAATAGTGTCTAAATAGTAATCATGTTGATAAATATGCTAAAAACAAGTAAGTACTGTTGTCAGATGAAGCCTGAAAAGGAGTGAATAAGTCATATTCAAAACGAGTACATGCATATTAAAAGATCTTAAGCGTTAGTAATAGCCCAGTTGTACAAGAAACTTGAGTAAGATAACAATATTCAGTAATGCCAAGTCATATGAACTATTGTCCTAAACCATTCTCCCATTTTTTCCCTTAGAATTACTATCTTTCTGGTTAAGTATCATAACCAGAAAGTGCATATAATATATCATTGTGTCGGATTCCAACAAAGAGGATTATTTTGCTTTGTTTATTGTCTTAGACGTACTAATTATCAATTTGTCAGCTTTTACTCCAAATGCAATTCTAAAGGAGATTTCTAGTATTTCCAAAAGATGACACCATTCTCCAGTATGATATACTCCGGGCACTTGTTGGAATCCAAGTAAACCAACAAGATTGTCAGTCAAAATAGAGGACAAACCTGAGAAGGTTTCTGAATGAAGCTGCACATGTAATAACAATAGCCCTTGTGCCAGCAATTTTTCACTTCATGGGTTGATTACGGTGCTCTACATCACATATAAGAAAGCCCTCAAAATAACCATAGATTAGTACCTCTTGCTACAAGTCTGTACGTTATGTCATCGTATTCCTGAGCTAAAAACATAAAAAATGTATAAGGAAATATGCTTTTTCCAGCTCTTAAAGCTCACACAATAATCATCAGTATGTTAAGTTTCATGGTTACATGAATGTGCGAGAATTGGACCTCATTAAACTTGCACAGAGAATAATAATTGCCCCAGTTGTTATTATTTTCCTGCAATAAAAAAGCTACAGAAACGGTAATGCATTATGTCAACGTTAGAGTTAAATGAACCAATAAATAGATAAAAAGTTTTATGGTTACATTGCCATTGTATCCCATCAGAAGCAAATCCTCAGGGGGTATAAGGGTATCCAGATCCAGAGCATAATATGGAACCAACCCATCAATAATAATAGATACAAGCATGTAAAGAATGCAACAAATGGACGAAGAAATACCAATTACCAATGGATAAATCTCATTGAGGAGTTTTTTGCTTATAGTTACAATTGTAAGATAGACGATCCTATTCAGAAGTCATAAAATATAGATCATAATAGAGAATCATTGTGAAAGCTAAGTCTTAAAAGCCGATAAGCCTCCCATTCGATTTATATATAGTAGAAGGAAGAACCATACTTAGCAAGTACAAATAGCTTTGTATGTAGGAGGTGCATTTGAGGGGCATTTGATGACGTGTTATGTTTGTTAGAATATTTCAGAGGTTGTTAGTAGATAGAGGGAGAGCAAGGAGGGCCTATAATAGGTAGAATATTCTGTTTAGGAGGGTATCCTAGAATTACCTTGTTTATAAGTACACTTGTGGGAGAGGGGGGCACCTCTCGAAAGTGCCTTTGTCTATCCTTCTTGTATTGAATATACAGATAGTTTATCTTATTTTTTGTGACATTGATTTGGGTCTTAACATTTTGGTATTAGAGCCGTTAGTATCCTTGGGGTGATGCTTGCAACGAGGATGGAGTCTAGAATTGATAGTATGGAGGAGAAAATCAAGAAAATTCCAGCCTTAGAGAGTAAGATCAGTAGCTTGGATACCTCTGTATCTATGCTATCATAGAAGATAGAAGAGGCCCTCAATTCCATTTCCAAAAGTCAATAGCCCTCTGGGAAGCAGATGCCCTTTGGGAAGGCTAGTTGCGATTGGGCGCCCACTAGTCCCGAGAGCTTCTCAGCAGTAGGTGATAACTAGTTCCTCGACAAGGGTAATAACATGAACCTAGTGTGCCAATCTTTCAAGGAGCAGAAACTAGAGATGCCCGCCTTTGAAGGAGAAGATGACCTAATGCCATGGGTTTTTCGAGCCGAAAGATACTTCACATTGAATCACCTTTCAGAAGGAGAGAAGCTGGAGGCGGCTGCTATTTCTTTCAAGGGGCAGACCTGGCATGGCTACAATGAGAAGACCCGCCGGCCTTACTTGACTTGGGAGGAGATGAAGGGAAAACTTCTCCAATAGTTCTCCCTTAAACACAAGGGGACTCTTCACTAACTCTTTTTGATGATCAAGCAAGAAGGGACTACAAGGCAATACCAGCACAAATTTGAGCCCCTCCCATTACATCTTCCTTGGATGGATGACATGACGATGGTGGCAGTGTCCACTAATGACCTAAACGAACAAATCAAAGGAGAGTTATTGGAACTGAACCTTAACGGACTCTTGGAGGTGATGTAAGCCGCTGAAATTATAGAAGAAGGAAACATGATCTTGGACCAAACCCTCTACATTAACCTCGCCCTAACCTTGAAGAAACCTAGCTTGTATGAACTTTTCTATGCGCCACACCCAGCCTAGTAGACTGTTATGTGGAGCCTTGACCCCCGAAACCCCTCAGCCCATGGATTGGGTCCTAACCCGCCCACTCACTTGGCTACTTCTAAGATAGGAGGACCTGACATCAGTCAAAACAATTGCCCTAACCACCTACCCACCACCTCATCTGTTTCTAGGGTGGGTGGTTTTGAAAACTACCAGAATAACTCCACTTTCAAGAAGCTTATGACTTTAGAGTGGCAATAAAAAAGGGATTAAGGGTGATGTTTTAAGTGTGATGAGAAATACCATATAGGTCACTGATGCAAAAATTGCACATTACAAGTGCTACTGGTTGAAGATGAAGAGGATGCTGGGTTAGGGGATGAGGTGACTGAGTTAGAGAAGATGCCAATGTCGGTGACAGGTGTAGAGCTCTCTATCAATTCAGTGGTGGCTTTGACCTCTCCACTTATAATGAAACTCAAAGTTGAGACTCTAGGCCAGGAGGCTCTAGTCTTGATTGATTGTGGGGCGACCTATAATTTCAACGGGTCACGGGTGGTTCAAAAATTAGGGTTGTCAATTTCAGAGACTGCGAGTTATAGTGTAATGATGGGCACGGGAATCACAGTGAGAGGCAGTGGAATTTACAAGGGGGTCAGGCTAAATCTTCAAACTCTCATAGTAGTTGAGGATTATTTTCCATTGGATATTGACAGTTTTGATGTGATTTTCGGCCTTAAATGGTTGTTTTCAGTGGGCGGGACAGATTTTAACTAGCGAGTGTTAACAATGACAGTGTGGGTAAGTGGCCAGAAGGTGGAACTCAAGGTTGAACCTAGATTGAGTAGAATGTCAATGACCTTTAAATCAATAGTGTGCAACTTGCAACAGGAAAAACATGGGTTATTAATGGAGATAGGATGTTTTTATATTGTGGAAGTATAGGGGAATGTAGGAAAACTTCCAATTCTATCTCTCAAAGTTTAATAGATCCTTGAGGAGTATTGGGATGTGTTTACTTGGCTAGGTGACTTACCCCCTGGTGGGAGAAGAACCACACCATTCCGCTGTAGTCTAAAACCACTCCCGTAAATGGGAAGCCTTACCATTACCCATACATTCATAAAAAAGAAATTGAGAAGCTAGTGGGGGAGATGTTAGCAACCGGGTCATACAACCCAGTGTGAGTCCCTTCTCCAGTCCAGTTTTACTTGTCAAGAAGAAGGATGACATTTGGCGATTCTGTGTCGATTATTGGGCCCTGAACAAAGAAACAATCCCTGATCGGTTCCCAATTCTGATAGTGGATGAACTGTTCAACGAGTTACAAGGAGCTAAACAGTTTACAAAGTTGGATGTGAAATTGAGGTACCACTAAATTAGAGTCCAACTAGAGAATGTTCCTAAAATAGCCTTCTAAACTTATGAAGGCCATTACGAATTCCTCGTAATGCCTTTCAACCTTACGAATGCTTTGGTAACTTTTCAATCTATCATGAATGCAGTGTTCAAGCCACTAATTCAACGAAGTATGCTTGTTTTCTTTGATGATATATTGATCTTTAGTTCATCTTACGAGCAGCATCTAGAGCACTTGAAAGAGGTATTATTGTCAATTTGAGCACATCAATTATTTTCTAATAAAAAAATATTCATTTTGCCAATAATAGATTGAGTATCTAGGACATACCATTAAAGAAGAGGGAGTTTTAGTCGATCAGAACAAAGTCTAGGTTATGGTTAAGTGGCCAGTACCTAAAAACCTTAAGGAGCTTAAAGGTTTCTTAGGGCTCACAAGGTATAATCGCCACTTTGTTAAGGACTACGACAAAATTGCTTCCCCACTCACTGATCTCCTTAAGAAGGATGCATTTGTTTGGAGCCTAGAAGCTTCATAAGCCTTTATAAAACTGAAAAAGGCCATGGTGATAATCCCAGTTCTAGGTCTGCTAGATTTCGAAGACCAATTTGTGTTAAAGACAGATGCTTCGAGTATTGGTCTTGACACAGTCTTAATGCAGCAAAACTTTCCTATTGCCTACTTCAGCCAAGGCTTAAAAGGAAAGGCATGCTTGAAATCAATCTATGAATAGGAGCTAATGGTTATTGTTTTGGAAATCCAGAAGTGGCGCACTACTTGCCTGGGCTTAAATTCCTAGCACGCACTAATCAAAGCAGTTTGAAACACCTACTAGAACAGCACGTAGTTTCAGCCTAACACCAACGCTGACTTACCAAGTAACTTGGTTTCAACTTTGACATTAAATATAAACTAGGGGGAGGAAACAAGGTAATAGATGCCCTTTCTCCTCTATCTAGCTCCATTGCGTTGCTGCATATATCTGTTGCCCAGTTGGTGGATTTATCAGAACTTCCAGCTCAAATTGACCAGGATGAGTACTTGAAGGATATCAAAACAGCTCTTGAGATTAATCTTGGCAGCAAACCTGGCTGGTCTTTCTTGAGATTAATCTTGGCAACAAACCTGGCTGGTCTTACTTATATGGCCAATTACGGTATAAGGGTAGGTTGGTTATCCCTTAGTCTTTAGCTTATATCCAGACTCTTCTTACAGAATTTCATGCCAGCTTGATAGGGGGCATTCAGGTTTCCTTCCAACTTATAAATGTCTACTTGCTGAGGTATACTAAAGGGGGATGAAAGGTGATATTCAAAGATATGTTGAGTCTTGTACAACCTACCAGTAGAATAAAAACCTGACCTTGTTGCCTGGGGGGCTGTTACAATCACTGCTAGTTCCAGATCAAATTTGGGAGGATGTCACATGTTGCGTTGGTTAGGTGACTTTAAAACTTTGAATGATTTTAAAACGATTTTACTTTGAAAACCAATAGAATAAAGGCAAGTGCACCTATCAAAAAAGTAATATAATGGAATAAATTTAAAACTCTAGATGTCGATCCCACGGGAAAAGATTACTTAATTACTAGGTCTATCATATTACAATTATTTAGGAAAAATCTAAACAATTTGACAAAAATTCTGAAAATTGCTAAAACTAGATTAGCTTGGCTTAAATATTTCAAAAATAAGTTTTAATTGCTTATGAAAAATTATGAAAATTACCAAATGTGTAAATTAGCTAAAGATTAGATAATTGATGATTTAATTGAGCCTTAAACACATTTAAGGTCTGATTAAAGTTCCTTTACAAAATCAAAACAAAGCTATGGTTAAGACATTGCTTTTTCTCCATTTAATCTTGTCTAAAGTTTAGTTATGCTTTAAATCAAGTTAATGGGCTTTATTTTCAAGAAGGTGAGTTTTGGAAAATTAATTTCAGATCTCTAAATTTCACAAAAAATCTAAGTTTGGTCATGCAAGGATTAATATGTGTTTCTTATTGATTTTTTTAACAAGTTAAGATGATTTCTCATGCTTAACTTGTCTTAAAAACTAATCTTAAGTGGCCAGCTCAAAATCAGTTCATTTAAACCTTCAATAAACAAAATACAAAACCTTTAACATGCCTTTAAGCTCTCTTAAATTATACAAACTTCAATCCTTAACAATAAAAATGATTTAGCCACATATTAATCAAGACATACAAAATATACAACTTATGCAACATATCTTGATATATCCATAAATACAGGCTAAAATAATAAGTTTAGAGTATACAAAACATGTTTGTAGAACTTCTGGACATGTCTTGTAACTCCTAACTTGATTTGGATTGCAGCACGACCTTTGATTTGAATCAAACTTGTAGAAAAATTAAAGAACATACAAGATTATAAGCTTAAGAACAATACTTTGATTAATCCGAAAATAAGAGCATAATAATGAGTAATCTGAGTTAGAAACCCCCTGAATATAAATTATAAACTCAGAAATATGTTTATACACCAAGATCAGATGTTCAGAAATCTAGAAAACAACACAAAAATTTAAAGAATAAAATGTTTGAAGCTAAAGAACTAAGAAGAGAGAAGGAGAATTCTCTCTAACTATTAGCGGATCTGATCTCTCTCTCTTTTCTTCTAGTTTCTTCTGTGTTTTGTTCATTGTTATAGCTGACAACTCCTCTCCCATGTGCTAGCAGATAGTAGAATTAATTATGGACATGCCAGAGTCATTATGTTGGAGATTTGGAGCTGAAATTATTAACTGTTGCTATTAACGACACCCTACCTCCAATCAACATCACCCTGTGATAGCCTTGTTAATGCTCAAATGCTACACCTTTAAACGACCCCTTATTCTTCCATTAATGTGACCCTGCTAGGGGACTGTTAATGGAAAGAAATGAGAGGAATTCTTTAAGTTTTTGCTCCAATCTTCATCATCAAGTTCTATCATGCAAATTAAACATAATAACATATAAATTTAACAATTAAGTACTGAAATAGGGGTCATAATTCAGCAAATTAACCATTAAAACTCTATCAATTTGACCCTTAACATCACCATGGACTTCATAAAGGGGATTCCAAAGTCCAAAGGATAAGACTCTATCCTGGTTGTTGTGGACATGTTAAGCACATACGAGCATTTTATATCATTAAAGCACCCTTTTTCAACCACTACCATTGCTGGTTTGTTCGTGCAATATATAATCAAATTACGTGGAGTTCCATGATTGATTGTCTCTATTTGCAAGTTTTAGCTACACTACAAGTATACAAATCGTAACTTACAGTATAACTGATATCGATCCCATGAGGATTGATTCTAGTCACCTAAAATTTCACTTTGTTTAAGGTAAATAAAAAGTATAGAAATTGAAAATTAAACTAAACTAACGAAATTTGAATAAATGTAATCGCAGAAGAAAGAAAAAAACAGAAGATACTCAATAGTGGAGACTTAGGGGCTGTTTCTATCCTTTTTTTATCTTCCTTTTACCATATTGATTTAATTGTGTTTTACCCTAGATATCTAATAGTTGATTACTCTCTCTCGAGATCTAACCAATTAATCCCAATTAAACTACCTAAAAGTTGAATTGTAATATCTCGGTTCATAATACTACTCCTAAACAATGCAATTAGATTTGAATCAATCCTAAGGACAATTAATAAATAATTAAGATCTCTCTTCAATCACCTATTAATCAATTAATTTCAGGTTCGTTAAGCTAGCAACTCTCGTTGCACACCCTAACTTATATAAATCAAAACAATATCTTGATTTAAAGTGATAATCAGCTTAATAATTAACATAAATAACTATGCATTAAATCAATATAATAAAAGTTAGATAAATAATTCAAGAACAATCCCTAAAATAGATTTAGCAATCTATAATCATGTTTAAGAAAAGAGTATTTAAATTAAACATCAAAAGGAAAGTAAAAGAAAGATGGACTAGTGAAGATGATGAAGCCTCATTTTAAGGAAAATTTGGATAGCCTTTGTTAAATCTTAATTGTCTTCCTCCTTCTTGAGTTTTCACACGGTTTCCCTCTTCCAAACCCTTCTATTTTTGTCTTGGATGTGTCCTAGGATCAGAAGTGTGGTTTTTAGGGTTCCTTGCATCCTCTTTTTTCACAAAAATTATAAAACACGTCTTGCATATGTTTTGCCATGTCATCCCACCACATCAAAATTTTCAGTTTTGACCTCTACTCGATATTTTCACTATATCTTCACCTATAGACCTTCAAATGTCATGAAATTTGATATGTAGGCTCCTATAATGTTGTCTAACACCCTGTAAAATGTCATAGAAATTTGAGCTCTTTAAGGGAATCTAATACATCACTGAATTCATAGTACAAAACTTAGTATTAGTTTGGGTCTCATTTGTTACCTTCACATCCAAATATAAAAGAGCATCAAATCATTCCTCAAATAAGTTCATATTTTGCCTTCAAACACTAAAAAATATAAAGAAACACTCAAACACCTAAAAGATACTGAAAGGGAAGCAAAAGTTCCTACTAACTCAATTTAAAGCACACAAATAATACTTAAAACACCTAAAAACAACCTAGAAACATAGTTTGAAACACACTTATCAACTTCCCCATACTTAAACCTTTGCTTGTCCTTAAGCAAATTAAATACAAACATTACATTCCAACAATTTTCAAAGAGATAAAGTGCATGCAATCTTTCAAACTTTGGCAACTTGAATATCAAACTACTACACACATTATAATTTTTTCATCAATATTTATAAAAAATGCTCAAATTATGATACCATTGATGAAAGGGAAGTATATAACGAAGATGGATTTTTCTCATGATGTTCACTCATTTCACTCAAGCCTTTAAGGGTTATTGTTTTGCTTAAGACTCCCTCTAGGAGACCACACTACCATAGGTATGTAAATTCATCAATTTTCTTCCACATAGATTACATGCTATTATGGATCAAAAGGAATTTTGTTCATGGTTGTAATGGGCTTGGGTTAAGTTGAGTTAAAATGGTTGAAGGGTTTCTCACAAGTTTTCATAAAGCACCAAGTGTAAAGGGACAACTAAATATAACTTTTGAGATTTTCAAGTGAATACAACTAGCTACTTATTATTACTTATTGCTACTATCTTTGAATCTTTTCCTCTTCTTTTTTTGTTTTTATTTTTTTTTCTTTTTCAATAATAGGAAACAATAGTAGTAACTATATACAGTGCAAAATATTAGTAGAAGTACCTCTCGAATCATCTTAGAATAAAATGTAAATAAAAAGCCCCAAACTAATGCTAACTTAGCACTTCATTAGACTTATAATTAGGTAAAGCTAATTAAGTTTTTTTTTGGGTTTTTAATAAAAGGAGTTTAATTTAAGAAACAACATGGTTAATGGCTCAAAAGGGGTTGTAAATCCTATGGCACCCAAGAGGGGGGGTGAATTGGGTATTAAAATTTTTTTACAAACTTAAAACTATCAACTTAATTCAATTGGAAAATTAAATGCAATCACTAAACCAATATTCAACCTAATATGGAATGTTAGTGCAAATGT
>JAOXYD010057695.1:0-13085 GCA_028565735.1 Pinacopodium congolense
TTAAGTTGATAGTTTTGAGTTTGTAAAAAGTTTTTAATACCCAATTCACCCCCCTCTTGGGTGCCATAGGACTTACAGAAAAAATTTTGTAAGTAAATGCATCATGTAAGGAATCTCTAAATTAAGTTCATGATCATCAGATGAGTGTGCCAGGAGTTAGAGAAGAAAACACAAAGGTAAGTAGAGTTGGAAGATATCACAACCTGGCCAAAGGACTTACAGCCAAGATCCACTGTCGTGATATCTGGGAAGATACCCGAGCAAAAGATTTCATGGCCAGGACTCATGGTCATGGTCATGAGTCCTGGTCATGAGCAAGGTAACTTAAACTGTGAAAATAACCCTTCTAAGTTCATTTTGAGCCATTATCTTCCCTCATGTAAGCTTTAAAGCACCCAAGAGGGGTTGAATTTGGTGTTTAAAAGCTTATTTACAAATTAAAAAATTTTAATACCTTAGACCAATTTTAATTATATGAATTTTCTAACAAAAATTCAACATGTATATGAAGATTTAAAGAGGATAGGGAAAGAGATGAACATCATAATTTATAGAGATCCGCCTACCCTAAAGATAGAATGCGTCATCTCTCTAACTATTTGTTTGAAATTCACTAACACTAATCCTAAGCCATGTTTGGTTTTAATTTTGTTTTTGGTTTTCGTTTCTTGTTTTTTTAAACACATAATCCAATAAAAACAACACAAAAATCAAAAAATACAACATATTAATACATCACAGGAACCAAAAAAATAACATAGTAACCAATAAAAATAGAACAAAAACTAATACACATACACAAAAACAAAAACAAAAAACAAAAATGAGAAGTGATACCAAATATGATCTTACTTTAAATGGGTGAAGAGTAACCCTTACAACAGTCTTGATTATAAGGCCAAGAGGAACCTTTACAATAATCTTGTTTCTATGGATAAGAAGAACCTTTACAACAACCTTAATTTTAAGGTCAAGGTAACCTTTACAATCTTACTTCAGGGTGAAGCGTAACCCAACAATCTTGTTCAAAGGTTAAGAGTAACTTATACAACAATCTTAAATTCTAAGTGTCAAGAGGAACCCACCAATCTTGCTTTCCTATAGATGAAGAGTAACTCTTTATAATCCAATCAATTTGAATACTTTTTATCCCACAAAGATAGCCCTTAACTTAGATTACTAAAGTCTCATCTCAAGCTTATATAACTTATCAAACCTTAATAAAAAATAGCGCAAAATAAGGGCTCAAATGCAACCAATGCAATGCTTATGCCTTATGTTATGTCTAATACATGTACAAAGCATAAAACAATCCAATTCATAATTAGTGAATAACTCAATTCAAATATTCTTTATCCTATGTGAAGAGAAACCTAGCAATAATCTTTTTAAGGGTAAAGAGTAGCCTCTAACTCAATCAATAAATACACAAATTCAAATCCCCCAAATTAGTAACTAATCCACACCTTCTATGGTGGTTCACTAAAGCTCATGCAACATAAAAAGATTCTAAAACATTAAAAGGAAAAATATATTATGACAAGAATCCCTACACATAAATAGATCATACATAATCAATTTGAAACAAAAAAAATTAAATTAAAGCTTTTAAAAATCATATTTAATACTTAAATATGCAAGTTGTCAAATTCCGCAATATTAATGTTCCAGCCTATAACTAAACAATTTTAACCAATAAAATAATGTCAAATAAAAGATATAAATATACTGGAACATCAATCTATCAGTTAAAAACAAATTTCAAGAATAAAAACAATTTTAACGCTTCAAACAAGTGGATTAAATCAAGAGCTAAGCAAGAACTGTCAAACCTGGACAGGTTTGGGGTAACCTACAGAATTAAGCTTAAACACACAACATAATGACTTAAAAATTAAAAAAATACTAGAAACATCCTAAGACCTTAAAAAACTGAAATTAGTACATTTACAGCACCAAAAATAGATTTACAAGTCAAATCAAAATGAACAAAAGAGTTGCACAAAAACTAGATAGATTTAATAAATCTGTGTTCTTGGAGTTTAAAAAAATGTTGTCAGTACTTAAAAATAAAAGTAAAAGATCTAGTATAATCTTTATACCTTAAATAAACTTTTAATGATTATTTTAAAGCACCAAACGTAGATTTAAAACATAAAGAATGAAGAACATAGAAGTTGAACAAAAACAGGGACAACTTGAGTGTGTGTGGCTTTGTGAATTTGAAACAAAAGAAATAAACACTCAAAATTTAAAATATTAAACTGTGAAGCTCAAGGAAACTCTTAAGTAGCTAAACAAAATGAGACTAAAAATATTTCTGTAACAAAAATGGTTTTAAATCTAGAAAATCGAAATTGAAGGAAGAATAGTAAAAATAGGGGCAGTTTTAGTATTTGAGGGATTTTAATCTTGTAATATTGTTTTGAGAGCATAAAATTTTAATCAAATGGTTTAGGACTCTTATATTGGGGTTAGAGAGTGAGTTGAGTCACTGGAATGGAAAAATAGATGTTAGATTGATGGCAAACGAGAGAGAACTGAAAACCTTTTTTTTTTTTTTTTGGAAACTAGCTGTTGGCTTTCTGGGGAGTTAAACATGGGATATACAGACTTAAATAGCACTATTTAAGTCCCCACATTTAACTTCAAAAGAAACCCAAAAAGAAGGAGACTTAAACCAAATCCAAAACACTTAAAATAAATTCCTAACAAGTTTAATTCATTTCCAATAATTTTTAAGTCATTATCTAAGTAAAAGGTGATACCAAAACATATACATTAAGATAAAAAACAGGAAATGCTTTGGGTATGAAAACTTTTTATTCTTAAACAACTTTAAAACTTTTTAAACATTTCATAAACTATAATTCACAACACAGTTATGACATAAACAAATTCAAACACTTATGATCAACACACACAAAAATTTCAATTCACTAAAATATATCAACAAACATACATTAAATCAATTTAATACATGTCAACTTAATTATGCAACATTTAGCCTATATGCCATTCTAATTCAATTTCTAATATGGAAAGCATCATAATCAATTCTAATTGATCACTAAAACCATAATTCAACTCTTATTTTCCTAACTACAAATGTGTCATACATATGTTAGAGCCTTTTTCAAGCATTGATTAAGAATCAAGTTTATGAAACTTACATCTTAAGCCCTTTTCTTATACTTATCCAAACTTGATCTTCATTTTTTTGATCTTCACTCTTAATCGTCACTTGATCTTCAATCCTTATACATTTTTTATCATTCAATGCTTTAGCTATACAATTATGTCCTTGTACTTTAAACATTAACCTAACTTATAAATGCATCGAAAACTTAAACATTAGTAATCAATAATGTTTTTTCATCATCAAACCATATGATTTAAACCTCCTTGGTTCATCACTTCAAAAACACATTATCCAGCCGTCAAGGAGGGGATATGAAGTCTTAAGCCATCTCTAAAAGGTTGTTTTGTTAAATTTTGAAGGAGAAGAATATTCTAAACGCAAAGATTCAAGTATCAAGACTAAGAATACACATCAACCACCATTAAGGCATCAATGAGCAAGATTAATTCATCATGAGTTTTTCTTTTCACACCTCTTTGTTGATTGTTTTTGTGAATTATACAGTGTTAGGAACTAAAATTTTCGTACAACTTGGGTTTTTATGAACTCTAGAATGTAGTATCATTGTTTATTTTTTATTTAACTTTTGATTTCAAATCTTCATGTTTGGATTGTTTATAGATTTTAATAACATTATTTATCTAACATTATGTGAATGTGAACATTGGTTTCAATACTTTGATTTATGTATGATTGACTAAAAGATCACTATGTGCTTTAGATCATTCCATAACGTACATCTTGCATAGAGTTCTAGAGATAAGAAAGATAATTTAGATAGACATGCACCAGTAATAGTAGTCCCTATGGATTTAACCTTAGACTTACCTTAGCGATATTACACTATGATAGATACACTTGCCTAGTTGTGTGTTGTTTTATTATTATAGTGTTTCTCTGATAATATCAATTAAAACTCAGGTATGTATTGCATGTATTAAATATTGATTCTTATATAACAAATCTTTTATATTTGATCTCAAAATTTCTTAAATTTGACAATTAAGTCAACTTGATTAATTTATAGTTTTGCTCTTCAATCATTCTTTGTATATCTTATTAAGTTCCTAAATATTTGAAAAAAGGTGTAAATTATAATCACATATCGTATTTAGGATTAAATAAATTAAACTTATTAATTTATCATTAATTCTCTAATTGAATAATTCACATCTATAGTTTAAGATTAATGTCTAATAACACATCATAACCACCTAAATGTTAGGAATGCCAAAATAGTTTTATATGTAGATTTTCTCTTATAATTTCAATTCCTTTCTCATACAATCATCTAACTAGACATAGAATATGAAACTAAGGTCTACTATTTTTTGATTCTAATCATATTAGTTCTTCAACATTAGTAATTAATTCTTTTAATGATATTTAAAAATAGTTTGCAAAATTTCGTTTCACCTTCACCAAAGATTTCCAAGTCAATACTAACTAAGAATAATGGAACACTCTCTCTAATCACTTTAAAGTGATGAATCTTATTTTGATCACTATACTCCTCTATATAATTCATTTTCTATCTAATGACTATCAAATGAGTTACCCTTGATTAGGATGGAATATAAGTACTATTAAAAGATAACTATCATTATATGAGATACTTGAAGATTTCAATTTAAATGATCTTTGATAAGATTCTTGGAATAAAAATAAATATGTTATTTTATCCGTAAATATGGAAATATTTTGTATAAGAAGCCACCATTTTGTGATGAATTATATAATCTGACACATACATCGAATAATAAAGTTATCAAATAAATAGTGCTTACAACTAAAATGACCAGGATTTGTGATCCTAGGTAAGATCGATTCAGAATCATGGGATCCTTTTCTATCAAATCATGTTTCAACTGAACACTTTTCTTTTTTGATTATTCTCAAAGAAGAAGATTATTCTTTTACCAATCATATACAGATCCGGTCAAGATCTTATAGCTTTCTTATAATAAGAACAACAATTCTTTCTCAATCAATCATTTAAAACATGTCCTCAGTTCATATTGCAAGCTATAACTCACCTGCATGAAATCAAAATCACTAGTAATCAGAAATCAACTATAAGGCAGTTAATTCATTCCCTAGTGTTTTTATAAAGATAAAATTAATGCTTCATATATAATTATCATATCAACTCAACTTAAAGACTTGATTTTTAACAATGGCTGCATGTTTATTTAAATATTTTTATATTTTATGTATAAGATCAAATATTTATTTAAAAAAAACATAATATGTACTAGTTTGTTCTTTTTATTAATGTCTAATCTAGTTAGAATAATGATAATAAATAATTTAAGGATAATATATAAATACAATATAAATATTATAACTATGATCTCATCATAATTTCATTTAAAAGTTTTTTATCCCATTAACTTTATTTTAAATGTTAGTTAATTAAGTAAATATGTATAAGATAAACAATACTTTTTAATTAATTGTATCTCAAATTTCCATCTATCTAATTACCTATAGGGAATAAACTAAGACCCTATATGACTATCTTGTCTAAGTGGGTTTAGCTTATCTTGTTTTCCCATTTACAACACTTACAAAAACGAGGAAAGGTATGGAATGGTAAGAATTTACGTCCAAGTACGGGACTTACCTAGTGAGGACATATACATGACGCGAATGTGTTTCTGTCTCATGTTCAACATTTATCTTTTTGAAATTGTTGGCGGTGTGGATCATTTACGGAGCCCCTCGATGTTCTCCTGTTCAACTATTTCAACTTTCTGAAGGTATTATTTGTTTGTGAGGAGGATTTGATGCTCTTAAATGATTTTAGTGCCAATTTTAGTTTAACTGGCTTCGATTTTCAAGTCTAGGCATTCAGTCACCTTTATTGATAGTAGTTTCATAACCGTTCCAGATTAAGTGATAGAAATAATTTTAGTGAGCATATTTGTTCAGCTAACCTAATTTGTTTTTTGTACAATGAAAAGCATATATATAAATCACTAAGTTCTGGCTTTTGCTTCATGAAGGACGCTCACATATTTCTACCACCAAATCGAACTGTTTAACATTTGTGGTTTATGATGCCTAATGTAACTAATTCATGTTCTTTATTGAAAATTTGGCCAGCGATTCCTTCTAAGTGGATAAATTACTTGCTTGTCAAGAGACCACGTAAAGATTCTTTCTTACACTGGTTTTCTGGTCATCATAATATGATTGACGATCTATCGACCAATTATTGTATTAGAGTAAGACAACAAACTTATTTATTACCTTACCAATGGTTGAAGATTTAAAACTTCTAGGGGGGGTTGAAGTCTAAAGTTTTGATAATGATTGGAATTATTGTACTTTGAAGAAACATTTACTAATATTTTGTTGATGAAAGATCTATATTCATTTAATTTCCGTTCAATAATCATGCTTTATTTACCGATGTTATGCTTTGCAGATTTTTTTGAAATATACATTATAAATGTCAACATAAAGGGTCATTTTATCATAAAATTTATAAAAAGGTGTGGAAATAATGGAATACTCAATTGCAGGATCCATTCCCTTCCGCGACCTCAAAAAGACCCATTACACTCGATTATGTTCCAGTTGGTACTTCTTTTCGCCATTTTCATCTTTCCGGAAGGACCCAGTCAATTGGATATTTTCGTATGGTAGGTATGTATCCGGAAATTGGAATTTTATTTTTTAAGAAATTGAACTGTAAAATTGTCACGGTATGGAGCTCTCCGTAACGAGCAATCGTCCCTCAATACTTGGGGACTCGATTGTTGCCAGAAAAGGAAAAAATAATAAAAAAAGCCGTTCCCTTCCCTCCACAGGGCATGAATCGTCACTTTATTTTATAAAATTAGATTTAAACCAAAAGGCATGCATCACTTCTATACATGAAATGGGTTGTCACGATTTCTCTCCTTATTTTTGACGTTAACGCCCGGCTTTCCTGAGCTGAACACACGGTTGATCGTTTTGTTTTGCCGGTCAAAAGGCAAATCGAAGTCGATGCAGTTCATAAACTTCAAAAACTGCGATCACGGTGGGACTCGAACCCACAGTCTCCCGCTCCGGAGGCGAGCGCCTTATCCATTAGGCCACGCGATCATTACTCTTTATCTGTTGGCAGATTGGATTAATTACGTTTGTCCAACAATGTTTCTGAACATATTAGCTTTATTCCGGGCCATAAATAACACTAACTGGTTTTTTAATGGTAAAACATAACGTTTTAAAAATAAAAGGAAATATAATAACTTAAAAAGAAAAATAAATATTTGGAGAGGGCTATATTTATTTCATTAATGCCAATTATATATGTTATGTAATATAGTTGTTTTCACTTCAAAGTCTTTATACAACCACATAATATGTCAAGATGGAATTTGGTAAATTGAAATGCAATAACCACAATATTACTATATTAATTCTTTTACTTGATTGTTTATAAAATAATTTCATCCAACAATTAAATATTCATCTTCCATTCCATTCCCAAATTCAATTTCATTCCATACCATTATTTTCAATGAGATGGCGAGTTTAATTCATTTCCTATCAAATGTCATATATATGTTTAATAGAGATGCATTATATTGAGTTTTGACATGTAATTTCATATGATTTTGTCTTTATTTTTTTATGTAAAAGTGCTTAATTTGTGTTTTTGAATCGTAGATTTAATCATAAAGCACAAATGCTAGTTGAAAGTAGTTTAGAGAAAATTTAGAATAAAATGGATTAAAAGAGGTGTAACAGAGACTTTCAACGACCGTTTATGCTACTAATAAATGATTTCATTGATTTGACGTGACCCACCATTAAAGAACCTAGAATCAAACCCTCAATGACGAGTATCAATGACAACATTGAACCCTCCAAAAACTGCCATTAATAGTCGCACATCAGACCCTTTAATAAGGGTTGCTATGCGACACTGTTGAAGGACTGTTAACTATCCTTTCACATCCTAAAAACAAAAAAATAAATAAATAAGGGCAATCAAGGCTTTTACTTCTCCAAATGTCACCAACCATAATTATATAAGGATTGAGAGGAGTCTTTTTCGTCATCTTCCTTACTATTTTTGGCAGTTATACAACATCTTTCTATTTTTCTCTTATTTTGAGTGTTTTTGACTTTTCTTTGAAGTTGTATCTAAGGATAGTCATATCTTTCATTTCCAAATAGTTTAATAGTTAGTTTTCACTATGATTTTTTATATTACACTGTTCTTATTTCGTTAATCTAGATATTCTTTCACTTGGTTTAAGTTTTTATGCTTATTTCTTGTAATACTTTTGGATCTTGTTGAATAGATTAATTCATCTTTAATTCCTTCAAGTTTAATTGCAATTTCAGTATGTTTTCCATGAATTTCTTTTATCTTCTCTTAATATGTGTGGCTAAACTTTAATGAATTAGAAGGTGCTAAAGGAATGAGGGAAATAAATTGTGAGAATAGGATTGGGATTTAATTGACATTAGGTTCTAAAATTAGATTAAATTGAAATGTTAATTTAATGGCAGGAATTAGACTTATTTGTAGGCTTGATCACCCTATTAGTAATTTCTAGTTTAAACACTAGGTTTGAGTTTTTGATCCTCAACTATCATTAGTGAATTTTAAAAGAAGCATAAATTAATTGGTTTTGTAAGTAAAACTTAATAGATTAGTTTGGACTTTTAATTCTTTAAGCTACATAATTTGAACTTGTGCTATTGTGATTTAAGTTAGTTATTCTCTAGTACTTTATGCTATTGTGCCATTAAATCTTGGGAGATTGATCTAGCTTATCGCATAGCTAGAGATATTTTTTAGGACTTGTTGAATTTACCTATCAGTGGAGGAACTTAGGACTCAAGAGGTTGTTTGTATCTATAGTCTAACATCTTAACTAGAACACAACTTATAGGTTTTCAATGATCAATTGTCCTTTCCTGAATCCTAATAATATCTTCTAGCCAGTTTCTTAGTATTATTGCCTAATTCTTTATACTTTGTGCTTTCATTTAGTTACCTTCGTGTCTTTAATTATATTTTTACATAGATTATTTTCATCACATTAGAGGTTTTTTATTTTTATATTACACTAAATAAAACATTTAAATAATAGCTTTATGTGGATCGATTCTGTCTCACTCTATTAAGTTATTATTTAGTAGTTAACGACAAACTTACCAATTTAGTCCATTCCTTTGTTAAATTTTTAGTCATAGTTAAGGTATGTTATGATTTATGTATGGTAAATGGAACATTTTAAATGCCAAATTGGCATTTGATAAAATACTTTGTACCCCAATAAAATACATTTTGAAAATTCCTTTCTCAATTAAATGTTTGATATTTTTATTAAATTTTAAGTGTAGATTGCTTTATTTATCCATTTCATCATATTTATTGAAAATAATAGACTTCTGAGTTGGATATCTTAGAATTAGTTATTAATCAAAAAGTTAAATAAGAAATTTTATTCATTTAATTAGAATTATATTTAAATTTTAATAATTAAAACAAAAGTTATATATGCAAAAATATTAAAATAATTTTAATATATATTTTATGTGACTAGTTATAAATTTTAAAGATAAAGGTATATGGAACTTCATGAAGAATTTAATTTTTTAAAAAATTTTCATTTTATTTTTTCTTTATACTTAGTATTCCATAATTTGCAAATTATTATTCAATTAAAAAATTATTTATTTCCAATATTCTTAGAGTTGCCTTTCCACGCAAGGAATTATCTCATGCCTTATGATTCTTTGATATACTCATTGTTACTAAAAAAGTGGTTATATTATTTTGAATGTTACTAGACATGATAAAGACTAATGTAAGTGGAAAATAAAATTAAGTTGCACCAACTAAGTTAGACCAACTAGTTCAAAAAAATTTGTTGAAAATCAAATATTTATCCGATTCATTTTTTTTTAAAATTCAATGTTAAAAATCAATTGGTTAGATTCAAATTGATGGTTTTATTAAACCATTTAAATCAATATAAACCAATTTATAGTTCTTCTTCTTCAACTTTTTTTTACAAGTCTTCTTCCTAAATTTCTTCAAATATTCCTTTAAAACTTAGGTTCGAACAACCATAGGTAGAGAGAGAGAGAAGCTCTATCTTCTCTCTACACAACTCTCCCTTTCCACTATGCTTGACTTCCTAATCTGCCTCCCTTTTATTCCTTGTGGTCATGTCATCAAGCGCTCTTGCCTACTCCCTTTTCTTGTTTTGATTTGGCTGTCTTCTTCTTGCCTAAACCCTTATTTCTCACTCCTAATTTCTTTTATCTTTTTGGTAGCTAAATTTCAACAACATTCTTACCTGGTTTTCCTTTCCTCAATTCATACTTCCTTCTCTTCCCTTCTCTCCTTCTAATTCTGTTCCTGGTTCCTACTTCAAAAAGGGTGAACTTGTGAATGTCGAGGTTGCTAATCTTTTTAAGTGTTGTGACTCTGATTGCCCCTCAAAGTCTGTAAACTAGCACTAGAATGTGGAATTCTATACAAAGGCCCAAGCAACCCCTAAATCTAGCTTTGCCCCAAAAGAAGGAAGACTATCGTATTCTCAAATTTTTGGGGAGGATCCAAAACTCCTTAAGCTTCAATAAATTCCTCTTGAGGACAAAGATGGATCTTCTATTGTTAAGCTACCACTTGATATCTTAAAATAGGGAGTTAAAACTTGAGCAAAAACTTTTGCTAACTTCTTTGTCAATCGCAAGCCTTTTTACCAAGTTATAAACAAATGAACATTAGCGAACTAAAGCAGACTTGTCCTAAATGAAGTAATCCTCAATTCTCAAGATCTATTCCTTATCTGATTCTCATCTTAACAGTTAACAAGGAAGATTCTTCAAAAGGGACCTTAGAATGTACAAAACAAGCTAATATTCATTTAAAGTTGAAAGTAAAGGTTGCAACTAGATGAACTAAAATCGAAACACATTCTAATATGAATCAAATTCCACAACGTGGCCTTTGAATATTGGTCAACCATAGGGTTATACTAAATTTCGAACTTCATTGGAAGACCCTTGTTCATGGATGAACACAATGCTTCTCTTTAAAGGATGGCTATGCTCACTTATGCATTGAAACTAAATTAAATCAAGAACTTCCTAATACTATTCCAAATCATATAGCTATTAGATGATGACAATTTAACCTAAGATGAAGTAATAGTGAGTTATTAGTAGAGGTCGTCCTTCAAGTTCAATGGTATGGAGTGGAGGCCTACTTAAAGGAGGTTTAACATAAGAAAATATTAGGAGATCATGGGATTGTAGGAGAGTGATAGTGTCAAAGAAGCTACTCAAGAGTAGCCGCCCTCCTTGAAATTAGCCATTGGACAAAAAGATTACCAAAGTAGTGGCTGTATAGGTGAACTTTTGGAACCAAGCCAAGGAAAAGTTATGTAGAGGGTTCTTAAAGTGACAAAAAACTACCTAGTTATAGATGTTAATAACATTGATGATTTTATTGCCAAAGATAAAGTTGTTCAACTAGATTTGAATTTCAGAGAGATCTTGCCTCACAATTATAGCAGGATATCCCAAGCGGAAGATGTTGTCCTTGAGAGGGTCCACTTATTGGCTTGCCTTTATAAGGAGCAAGTAAGGAATCCTCCTCCCTTGACTTGCCCAAAGCAATTCGTTGACTTAGAAACTACAATTCTAGCTAGTATAGAAGGTGCTAGGAATGATAAGGGGGTTTATTGAGATGTAAAGGAGAAAATATAGTAGGAGAGCCAAGTTCAGGTATAATTGATCCCTTACTTCTATTTGCTTTATGGTTTACTATGTCTAAACTCATATGGAACATAAGAAGGTTGAACAACTCTCATAAACAATAAATTCTTCTTCATTTTTTTTAGCCTTAAACCAAGAAATGTTGGCTTTTTAAAGACAAAGATTAAAGACATTCATCATGCTAAACTATGACTTTTTTACTAAAAGTGAAAAATACTCACCAATCATGATTACTGCATTCATGGCAAGATCATTCTTTCCTACAATTTGGAATTTCTAGAAATTATTGACCACTTCATATTAGCTTAAATGATCCATACTAAGGAGCATTGATGTCGAGCTAAAAGGTAATCTACGTTTTAATAGTTTATGCACTAAATGCTACCTATTAGAGAAGAACCTTATGGTGGGAATTAGTAGCACTCAACAACATAATGGATTCTCCTTGGCTAATTACTAGTGAATTTAATGCTACTCTTTGTGGATCTTAAACTGAAGGTACAATAGCTAATAAAATGCTTTGTCTAGAATTTAAGTACCACATTGTTAATATTAGTTGTATGGACCTAAAATACTTGTGAGGGTTTCACTTAAAGTAACAAGCAAGTTAAGAATTCCTTGATTAGAAGGAAATTATACAGGAAATTGGTTAATGGACAATGGTGAAATGACCTCTATAACTACAATGCTAACTTTGGTGTAACTCTCATATCAAACCACTTCCTAATTGTAGTTCAATCATTGTTGGATGTATATACTAAACACTACCCCTTTCATTTAAATAATTTCCTCCTCAATGTAAAAGGATTTAGGAATGTTGTGTGGAGGGGTTTTAACTCTATGGTTTCAAGTTATAAGCAAATTGTGATAGCAAACTGAAAGTCGTTAAAAATTATATCAAGAAATTGAACTTGGACTTTAAGAAAAGTAGGTGAGGGGATATTGCAAATGTTATAACTGCATTAATGGTAATAAAAGCTTAAAGAATAGTATGCTTTGAAGGATTATCTTAAGGCCTTGGACGTTCACCACTCTTATTGAACCAAGGTAGTTCTAATCATATGTTTTAATGATGACAAAACATTAGTCTTACAAATGTTTAAGTCTTTGATGTTTATAAGATAGGTTGAAGTGTAAAGTGTAAGAGCATATATGTGGAGCTAAGGTAGAAGAGCTCAAGCATTAGATGATCAAG
>JAOXYD010057706.1:0-13085 GCA_028565735.1 Pinacopodium congolense
ATTGGAGACACGTCAGGGTTGAAATCTTCAAGATTTGGAGCAAACATTTTTGACTCTAGTGAATAACGGCACCCCAGGGTGCCGTTAATGGTCGAATGCAGAACCCTTAAACGGTCCCATGTTCTTCCATCAACGGTACCTTGCTAGTGGGCCGTTAATGGTCAAAAAAAAGAGGATTTTTTCATGTTTTTACTCTAATCTTCATCATTAAGCTCCATTATGCGAATTAAACATAATAACACATAAATTTAACAATTAAGCACTGAATTAGGGGTCATAAGTCAACAAATTAACCTTTGAAACTATATCAATTTGACCCCTAACAGTACCCTCCCCTCTAACTTATGTTGTCAACAAAGGAAACAATTTTTGTTTAAATGCACTCATTATTTGTGGGAAGTACCAGTGCTACATAAAATTTATGCTGATGGTATGATTCACAAATATGTTCTTAAAAAAGAGATGCTTGAAGGGTTGACTCAATGTCATAATCACCATATTTAGGATATTATAGAGCAAATAAGATAGTAGTCTATGCTTTAGAATGTGGATCATTTTGGCCAAACTTGTTCAATGATGCTCATAAATATATGCTAAATTGTGATGCATGCCAATAAGTTGAAAATATTCGAAGAAGAGAAGAGATGCCCCTTTCCAACATCTTAGAGGTTGAAGTGTTCAATGCACAAGGTTTGGACTTCATGGGATTGTTTCCATCATCTCTTGGTAATTCTTATATTTTAATTGGTGTTGATTATATGTCAAGAGGGGCTAAGGCAATTGCAACTCTTACCATTGGTTACAAAGTAATGCAAAAGTTTGATATTTAATAATTTAAGAGTTCATGAGACAATCATAAGTGATGGAGGAGAACTTTTTTGCAATAAGCCCTTTGATGCACTTTTAAAGAGATACGGGGTCTATTCTAACATAGGGTGGATAGACCTTATCATCTACAAATAAGTGGCAAAGCAGACATTTTGAATAGATAATTGAAGAGAATATTGCAGAAAGTGATCAATGGTTTAAGGAAAGATTGGGCCTTAAACCCAAATTATGTACTATAGGCAAATCAAACTGCTTTCAAGACATCTATAGGTATAGCTCCAATTTGACTTATTTATTGTAAGGCTTTCCATTTACTCATATATTTAAAACATATGGTGTTGGGAGATCAAGACATTGAACATTGATTGGAAAGAAAACAGTTAGAAGAGACTATTGCAACGTGATGAATTGGAGGAGATAACATACAATGCATATGAGAATGCCAAATTATATAAGGAAAGAGTGAAGAAGTGGCATGATGTACATATCAAGTAGAAGGAATTCCAAATAGGTGATTGGATGTTATTATTTAACTGATTACTTTTATTGCTTTCGAGAAAGCTTAGGTCACAATGAAGTGACCCATTCAATTTCATCCAAGGGCTCAAGCATGGAGCTTTAGAATAAGAAAATGAAAAAGGTGAAACATTTAAATTCGATAGGTGTAGATGCAATCTATACTTTTAATGGATAGTATCATAAGAAAGGGAAGTGACCTCTTTCCTCCCATGCTTCATGATATATTTAATGATGGTTAAGCTAGGAACCTTAAACTTAGCATGATATGTTCTTTGTTTGCTTTTTTTCTTTTTTCAAGTCATAGGTGCATTTGTTGGAATTTGATTTTAAGTTATCATTATTTTTTAATTTCATGATGATTAGTTTCTCATTTAAGTTCTTGATGTTTGCATGAAGGTTTGGTATTGAAACATAGCTTTAAAAAGGGACAAAACAAGAAAAATATATGTGATTTGGTGAGGGTTCAAAGCCATAATCATGGGAATTCTAGTGATTGTGACAGAGAGCATAAGCTTTCCAATCCCATAATTGTGGGACTGCCAGACAACGCTAAATTTTTCTTCTTCTTTGATCTTTTCACATCTTTGTCTAAGACAAGCCCCATCACTTCCAAAACTTACCAAACATCCTATTTTTACACTAAAATCTTGTTATTCCTTTAACTTTCCATCATTATTCCATAGTGCTTATCATATTTCACACTTTACATGCTCAATTCACAAGTTTTGTGTCGTCACTTACTCCCCTCTCTCTAGTTGCAATTTTCTTTCTCTCTCTATCGCTATTTTCACATATTTTCTTTACAATAGCACCTAGGAAGAAAATATCCACCAAATAATTCAACAAGAAGAAAAAACAAGTCTTTGGATAAGGCTTAAGGAACATAGCTGCCAATTTTAGGGTTCCATTCCTAATCTACTCCCAAGAGGAAGGTAACACCTTCTTGAATTGGAAATTCAGGACTTTAACTACCCTTACGTATTTGAATTTTTCAGTATTTTTTTTACCTAGGAATTAAAGACAAAGTATCGAACTTGGATGTAACAATTTGTTAGGAAAATTTTATTCATTAGGACTTTGCCATATATTATGACTTAATAGTGGAGCTTTTCACCACTCTCTCGTATGATACTAAGAATCTGGATACATTTTGGTTAGATTAAGAGGTAGAGCACATAACCTAGATTATACTATTATAAGTAACATGTTTGGTTTGCCGAAAACCAAGCTCATTAACTCTTATTAAAATTTTGTTGTGAACGAATACTAGAAGTATCTTACTAAAAAGAGAAGTTTAACTTAAGGAATGCACCAAATACACTTATCAAGAGTATAGAACATTTGCAACTACACAAATTCATGTGACTAATTATTTTTGACAAACATAAAAGTAATAAATGTTCTGTTAAGGAGTTATTTTTCTTATAGTGCATGGACCATTCCAATAAAGTTTGCACCCCTTATCAAATTTTTTATGCATTAGATGCTACAATCATAAAGAAAAGCAATTACTTTGGCATGGATTTCTTATTATGTTTAATGATTATTGTAATGTGAATCTTGATGATTTAAACCTTGTAGCTCCTATTTATTTTGATGACATTCATTAACGATAATCGAAGATTATGGAGCACCATAACATGGAGCTTCATAATCCAAAATCTTAAATCATTGTTAGGAATAAGAAAAGGAAAGAATCAACTACATCTCAATCACCATCCTCTTTCTGGGCACCTTATCGAATGACTTTGACATATCATATAATAGCTTTGAAGAAGCAGAAGAGTGGGAAGTAGTGCTCAATGTTATGGAAGAAAATGATTCATGGATAAAGGACCTATGGATGAAATACAGGCCCAAATGAAGCAAGTGCTCTAGCTCAAGAAATAATCATACCAAACTAAAAAGCTCATCAAGTTCCTTAAAGTATAGAACATCAATGTTCCCCTACCAAAATTGTCTCCACCATACTCTTAATAAAGCATTCTTTCCCTATTATCCTTTTATTTTGGGCTTTTTTTGTGTAATTATTTGTTTTAAGTTTTTTCTTTGTTTTTGTTTCTCATTTTCACATTAAGCATAATGTGTTGTCCAAGTGTGGGGAGATAGTACATGAAAATACTTTTTGCATGATAGTTTAATAATAGGAACGAATTTTCTATATTTTTGTTCATTTTGCTTCGTGATATGAGAATTACATTGGTTGTTTGCTTATGTTTGAATGCATAGATAACATAAAATTGAAAGGAATTGGTTTAACTAGGATTAATGTTGTTTGAGTGGCGAAGAAATATGACCTTATGAAGTTTACATGTGATTGTCTTTCCATTAAATTTGCAAATTAATTAGTATATTGCATACCTTTTCTTACTTCTTTGACATTTTTTTTTGATTCACTTTCTATGAAATTATACTTCATTGGTAGGCTTCATTACTGATCGTTCATTAAAAAGATTGATTAGGAGAAAAGTCATACTGATTCACATTATAAATGAAATTGTTATGTCAAATACAATTCCTACTTTTTAACTCCTTAAGTAAATTTGAATATCAAAACAAAAGAAAAAGGGGTTGAAAGTAAAGTTAATAGCAGGTTGTGGGATGTGATATAGTCAAGTAAACATGGCCCATATGACGTACACCTTAACGTTAAAAGGCTAAAATGAACTCTAACCAAGCTACAAAGGACTAGTTGAGTAATGGGAAGTGTGCTCCATAAAGCGTGCACGATTGTGTAAAAATACTAGGCTTTTATTCTTAACAAATGTAAAATTTTGATGTTTTAAATGAAAATGTGAAAATCTATGGATATTCTTTCAATGTTAAAACACTTAAGGAGTCATTATTTAGTGATAACCTATCTTTCTCTTGGTAATTAGAACATATTGCATGGTTAGAAATGACATGGATGTGAGAATAGATAGTAAGTTTCTAATTAAAGTGCATATTCAATTCAAAGACACTCAAGACGTAAATGGAATAACTAAATGTTTTTTTATCTCTTTCAACAATTAATACTCTTATCCAAGCTTGTTCCATCAAATCTCATGCCATTGTTGCATTCAAGCTATCATTCATTATTATGTTTTATGTGACTTATATAATTTTTTTTTTACATTGCATTTTAGTTTTGTTTGGGGACAAACAAAGGTTTAAGTATGGGGACATAGATAGATGCAAATTAGGTTATGTATAATTAGTTGTTAAATAAGTTATTTTGAATGTTTAGGATAGTAACGGAGTGTTCAAGACTTAGATTTATGATATTTCGATGTTACTATTATTTTTTATGCATTAGGAGTGCTAAGTGACGATATTAAGCATTTTTGGATCTTATTTATATGGATGATTAATGCGTTTCCATTGAGAGTCAAAATAAGGAGTCAAGGAGGAGAAGACGGAAAGAAACATGAAGAAAATGTACACCACAATCATGGGAATTCCCAAAATTATGGCAGTTTGTTTCAGTGTTTTTAGAAATATATAGGGATAGAAACCCTAGGAGGCGCCAAGAAATGTCTTATGACATATTGAAAGAGGCAAGGAACAAGCCTTTGTGGTCGTCCAAAGGAGGAAATAAGAGCAATATAGGGAAACATCAAACAAAAATCAACTCTCTAAATTTTTTATGCACAAGGCTACAAGAGAAAGATTGTCAAGCTTCATCTATATTCCTTCTCTCTTTGCTTTTCTACATATTTGTATGAGAAATCTAATTTTTTGGAAAACTTATTGAGATTATATGTAGCTAAAGTTCTTATTATAAATGACTCTTAAACTATTTTGTTGAACTCTATCTTATTAATTACATGAATGCATGTCTGTGATGTTTATTTTACTTACTCCGTACATGAAATCTAGAGATTGGGTACTAAATTAATGTTAGGTTACATAACTACAGTTGGTATCAAGTCATTAATTAGTTGAAGAGAGATCTTAATTAATTAATTGATTACCTGTAGGATTACTTCCTACTAGTTTGATGGTTAAGAAAGGTTTTAAGAGATCAAGAGATAACAGTTTATTTCCTAATGAATTAGGAACAATTCATTAGACTTTTAGAGAGGGTAATCAAAACTATAAAATATCTTAGGTCAAATATAATAAAATCAATAAGGTAAAGGGGAGATAAATTAGGGTTAACATTAATTCCTAGTGTTTATCTTTGACTTCTCAATTTCTTGCACTCTTGATTGTCAAATTGTTAAGTTCTTTTAATTTACTTTAAATTCAATTTTTTTTTCAATTTTTTTTTGTGCCTTAAACAAAGTATAGTTTAAGTTTTTAGGTAACTAATCCTTACCCCTGTGGGACAATATTTGTTATACTAAGAAACTACTATTTGTGCACTAGTGGAATAAAATTAAAACTAGCAATTAACAACAAGCAGGTAATCTTTATCATCATTATGAAATCTCTCAAACTAATATTATCATTTGTGATATCATTGATGATTAGGGAATTGATTTTATGGGTCCATTTCCAATATTTTTAGGTAACAAATACTTCGTAGCAGCCATAAATTATATATCCAAATGGGTTCAAGCCCAAACCTTGCCTAATAATGATGTTAGAGCATACTAATGATGTTGGAGTTAATATGAAACTCCTTAGGAAGTTGTTTACTAGGTTTGGAGCACCTAGAAACATCATAACTGATAGGGTCACCTGCTTTTACAACCAATTATTCTAAAAAAATACTTAAACAATTTGTTGTCACTAATAGACTAGCAACCCCTTATCACCCTCAAACTACTGGTCAAGTAGAAGTTACAAATATAGAATTAAAAAGGAAACTAGAGAAAATAGTGTAGAGCTCTAAGAAGGATCTGTCTATTAAATTGGATGATGGGTTATGCTTCATTAGAATAACTTATAAAACACCAATAGGTACTACTCCATATAGTCTAGTCTATGGAAAATCCTATCACCTCCTAGTTAAGCTTAAACATAAAGTATGTTAGGCTATTAAACTCACTAATTATCACTTGGAAAGTTTAGGTCACAAGTATTTACTCTAGTTGAATGAACTCGATGAATGGTGCTAAGAAAGTTTTAAGAACTCTAAACTCTATAAGAAAAAAACCAAAGAAATGGAAAATTGAAAAAGAATTAAAATCAAGGGATCAAGTCCTTTTATTTAATTCACAACTTCAGTTATTCCCAAGTAAGGTAAAATTTTGATGGTTTGGATCTTTTGTTATTAACAAAGTATTTCCCTATGGTGTTGTTGAGATTTAATATCTAGAGAAAGGAATTTTCAAGTTCAATGGACATCGTCTTAAAGTATACTTAGGGGATGAATTTGATACTTGAGTGACCAATGCTTATAATCTTCATAACCCAAATGACACGTAGACTCCAACGAGGTAATCCAGCTAATGATGTCAAATAAGAAATTGTAGGGAGCCAACCTAACTTTTTTGCTTTTTAGGACGTCACTTTTTTTTTGTTTCGTTTCTCTATTTTTATTTTATCCTATCTTGATCTAATTTTTTCAAAAGTTTGTGCTTTAGTATGGTTCTAAAGGTTTCAATCATAAGCTTTAAATCATCAAACCTTCTACCACATTGATGCCAATTTAAGTCACCATCATCTGGCTTCGACGTGGGTTTCACTAGTTTGGGGAGTATCATGCTCCTTTCCTTCCCTCATAGTTCATGCACTTTAATTGTTTTTGGTCAATCAAATTGAGGACAATTTGGTGTAAGTGTTGGAGGCAGGGGGACTTGTATATGACATGGTCTATCATATGTTGCCATACTTAACTTGTTAAGAGTCTAATGGTAATGATTGAATATCCTAACTTGATTGATTGGAATTTATAGTTGATTTTTAATTGTGGTTTTTTAATTTCATTAATGTTTATGATTCTTTGAGCACTGAATTGTTCTTCATTAATATTGACCCAAAATTTTTCTTTTCTTCTTTTTGTTTATGTGATTTACAAGTGATTATAGGCACTTTTTATATTTAATGTCAAATTTTAAATATTGGTGCATATGAACTATCGTGTGGATTTGTAATAGGATGTGCTTTCAATAAAGTAAAAGTGTACTTATGTCCAAGTAAGGTGAGAAAAAACATTCACTTCACTAGCTTCATACTAATAAAAAGGTTGAAGTGTATGAGTGGAGCTAGTAGCTATTTGTGATTGTGAGCTAGTTGAGTAACTAGAGGTGTTCATCACAAAATGTTCACCTTTATGTTAAAAAGGTCAGATGACATAGCAAACAAGCAAAAATGGTAATTGAGTTGAGTAACTAAGGAGCATTCATGAAAAAATATTTCCCTTATGTCAAAAGACAAGGTAAAACCCCAAAAAATTGATCCAAAATTAAAAATTAAGTTATACTTTTCTTTAATGATGCTTTCATTTAACAAAAATGCATGATAATGTATATGAATCTTTATATATGTTGTCATTGTAAATTAAAGGTTGGGTAGCTACTAAATGTGTGATTGTATGTGTATTAAGAAAATATTTGTCACGAAAGAATTGTGAGTGTAATCCAAATCATAAGCAGTGATTAACTTTTATTTGTGCTCAATTAATCCTCAACTCCTGATCAATATTGTTTAAGTGGATGTTGTTAGGATAGATATGGCACTATGAAGGGGGTAAATTAATGCTTAAAAATTTATTTCACATAACAAGTGTAAATTTGGAAGCTTAAACAAATTTACCCAAAAACTACTAGATAATATAGATGCAAAAACTAAAAATATAAAGAAAGGAGAGAGTACACTATGATTTATCCTAGTTCTGAGCTATTCACTTGCTCCTAATCTAGTTTCCAATGCCACTGTTAAGCTTTCGTTCTTATAACAACTTCAAGGTAGTAACGTCACAAGTACAATCCCTTTTCATAGGCTAAAGGAGAACCTTTCACTCACTTCTTTTTCCTAGGCTCAAGAATAACCAATCAATAGCTCACAATAACATTACAACAATAAAATACTTCACTCAATTTTACTTGGTAAACTCAAGAGGCTTGATAGATGAATCCACAAAAGATGTTTAAGAACCTCACACAAAAGCAACCAACCTCTCTTAGTAAAACGTACTTCTAAAAGCTCTCTTAAAATATCAACAAATAACACCATATATATCACTTAGACATCGTATAAAACTCTGTGTAAAAACTTCTATACGTTTCATCATAAAAATAGCCTATTTATAGTCAATTTATCCCATGTATCCATTGAAAAATGGGACTCATACCTATTGTCCAACGGTCATAATAATGTTAAGAAATCCAACCGTTGTTTAATCTGTGAAACCAGGTTTTATCCTCTACTCCCTCTATATTCAGTTAACCAATCTCTTAGTTCAGTCAACTGATAGGTCTTAACCTTATGCTTCAGTTGACTGATCTAATCGTTTGGTCAACTTTCCATAATCATTCAGTTGACCGATCACAATCATTTGTTGGATCAACCTATCCCATTCGGTCGACCAACCTAAATACCACACTCAGCCGAATAATTATAAACATTTATGAAAACCAAAGATATATATCCTAACAAATATTTATCTTAAACACTTATCATCTTAACATCTTATGTTTATGTTTTCCTAATTAATTGAAACAACCATCAAGAGGTTTATTTTCATTTAATCATATTAAAACACATAAAACCTCTTAACTGTGCACCTATATTCATATTCTGAAATATATATGCATGAATGGTTAAATATAAATCTCTTGAAAACATCAAAACAAAAATAAGCAAAGTTTACACTAAATAAACTAAAATTACACTTGTTATAAAGTTTTTCTTCAAACTTGACTCTTCATGTGATTCTTAATTTTCTTCTTCATGACTGCTTAATTGGTCAGCTTAAACTTTGTCCAACCTATCTTTCAATCAACTTGAAAAATTAAACCATTAGTAGCAAAGGTTGTTTTTTCATTACCAAAATAAGGTGGAACCATCCTTGGTTCAACAATCTCCCCCTTTTTGGTGATGAAAAAACTAAGTGATATGATAAATATAATAAACAAATCATAAAGCTCCCCCTAAATTTTGTAAAGTCAGGGAGTAACAATTGTTTAGAATTTTGGAAATTTAAAATCATATCAAACATCATGCCAAATAATTAACTATAACAACATCATATCAAATAATTAACTCCCCCTCAACTGATCAACTCTCCAATAACATATTACAAATAGAAAGCAATTAGCTCACCCAAATTTTGTCAACATACTACCAAAAGCATACATCAATTGATTTTCTTAACATATTAAACAAACATATATCTATTGCTTTTATTATATACTTCTCCTCCTTTTTGGAATCATAAAAAGGGTATTATCACAAGATTAAGTATGAAATAAATCAATGCATAAACAAAGACAAATAGTCATAAGAAGAAAGAGTCAATATCATAAATAGTAAAATGCCATATAACTAAGAAAACAAGAGATAGATGCTAAATATTTGAAGGTGGAGGAGGAGGAAGTCTAGAGAGAATCTCTCATAGTAGGGTGTTGTGCTCATATAGTAAGGTGTTGAACTCATCGAGAAGACCTGTCAAGTGGCTAACCTTTTGATGAAGTATAGTGAGGACAGCCTCAACATTATAAGCAATAGCCATTGGTGCTAAAGAGGTTGGCACAGCAGTAGTAGCATCATCATCAAGGGACTCAGAGGTAGGCTGAGTTGTCGGAGGCAGAACAGGCACATCATCATCAATAGGGGGAACTAAACACTGTCACTGATGAGGTCAAGTCATGTGACTACCAACAGTTTGGAAACCCATGCACTTTAGAGAGTTTAGATCAAAGAAGGAGGATTGCCCAAAATCATCTTCCATATGAGGAATGTAAAAATACTAGAAGATGTGGCCAAGAATCAAGGTATAGGGGGTATGTTGGCTTCTTTTCTTGCCTTAGACAAAATTGATCACTTTATGTAAGATGAAATCTCCTAAGTAGATTCTCTCACCAAGCATCAGAGTAGACAAAAATTAGAGATCAACATAGCCTAGGTCATTATAATGACCACTAGTAGAGCGAAAGTTGTATTTTATGAAAAGTTGATGAAATTTTGGTATTGTGCTCAAGTTTCTAACATCCTTAAGTTTTTCAGTAATGACATCCTCACTTTCTTACTCAAAAATGGTTTGAACTCTCTTTACTAAGGAGTGGACGAAATCAAATTTGGACATATAATCATAGTGAGCGAACATGGAAGCAATGGGATACCGAGGATGTTGTTGATTATATCTCTCGATAGATGTATAGGAGTATCTTCTACTTTGGAGTAGATGATATATTCATCATTCTCCTTAACCTATTTAAAGTTATAGAAAAATAGTTTTACAGCAGTGGGACAAGTTTCAACTGTAAAATTAAGGATAGGCTCCCACCCTTAATCAATAAAATACTAAACTATGCCATTTTCCCTATAAGTATCTAGATGAGTAGGCGAAATAAACCAGTTTTATGAGAGTTTCCTAGAACCATAGTTTTTGAATTTAGCCCAATCAATCTCTAGGTAATCACTATAGGAATATATCCTATCTCTAGAGGTACTTTCGCCTCGATTTCTAACCATAATGTAGAGAATTATGTAGAAAATAAAGGTTTTGAAAAACAACAAACACCTAAGAAGGCTCTAGGAATAGATAAAGTATATGAATAGTTCTAAATGATAGAATTAATCACACAAGTAGGAGCAGTTTGGATCCTTGGACGTCACCTAAAGCTTGCTAGAAGTCGAGATCGCCCAAGATAGTCTGACAGAGAGGAGAGGAGCAATATGGTGAGCTTGTCTAGACTAGAAAAGAGAGGAGGATGAAGGCTTAAGGCCTTGGAAACCAAATGTTTGTCTTTTAGAGGCTCATAGGATAGGAACACGCAATGGAGAAACTCCAGAGAAGTTGACAATGGAAACCAATGAGAGAAGAGAAGTCAAGGGGAAAAAGAGGGAAGAAGGTTCGTTTAACGTGACATTTTTAGATTCGATCTACCAATTCATTGAAATTGATCAACTGAATATTGGTTCAACGAATAATACTTTCAATCGACCAATAGTCGGTTGATCAAGGAATGCATTCGGTTGACTGACCATCAATTGGTTGACTGAACAAAACATTTGGTCGATCGATCAACATTCGATTAACTGAACTAATGTATTCGGTCGCCTGAAGGGTAAAACATGTAAATAAAAATCTTAAAAAATAAAATTAATACCAACTATAATACACATTTATTATAATTTGGTAACCTTTAAACTTAACTTCATATCTTTATTATTTTTCTTGGTTTAACAATGAAGATCATCCTCTTTCGTTCTTTACAATACCTACAAAATATATTTTAATAAACTTTTGATACCCATATCATATTAGGTCCATGAGGGTTAGTGTACCTTTTATGACCAAATGAACCTACATTTGTATCTTAAAAATTCATAGGAAAAATAATGAATATGTCTATGCCTCTCATAAGTAGTGTAAAATAAAAGAGTGAAGGATCTATATGCATTCTTTGGTCTATAATCATAATAGAACTTTTAAGATGATTGCTTTGGTTGAGTGAATGTTCTAGAGTCATTGAGTCGATGTCGAGAAAATTTCTTAGGTCTTCATTTATACATGAATGCATGATGCCTAGGCTGAGTTGATGATGCATTTTGAGAAACCGTAAGACATTCATATTCTAAACTCTTTCCCTTCATAAAGATGGTTTTACCAGATGATACTTCATTACTATAGCCTAATCCATGCTTATCATTTCTCTTCTTTTGAACACTTAATATAGTTTCAAAATTTTCTTTTCCCTTTGTGAATTTTGCAAGTAATTCTTTAAAGGATAAAACTTCCTTCTTTAAGGCTATACATTCAAGAGATCATCATTATCCTTGTTGATTGAATTCATATCTTTTCTAAGCTTATCAATTTCTAATTTGCACCCATCTATTACTTTCATGGATTTTAAGTTTTTATCTTGTAGAGCCTTATTTTTCTTAACCAAATCTTCTACAAAATCTAATAGTTCTTCATAAGTGTATTCAACTTCAACTTCATCATTCTAGCTAGGATTACTTACCTCATCGTGAGGCATTAAGCACATATTCGCTATCTATTCTTGTTCAAATCCGCTAGACTCATCCCATCCTGCTTTAAGAGATTTCTTCTTGAAACTCTTCTTTTCTTTTCTTTCCTTCTTTTCTTCCTTTTTTCTTTCTCGACAGTGTCGATAGTTCGACCTTAAATTCCCTTTTACATCACACTCAAAACATGTTATGTTCGAGTTCTAGAAAAGTACTTACCTTAACGAAGATGGTTTTCTTCGAATAAGCCTTTTTAACTCCTTGGTGATGAGAGCGATGGATTCTGCTTCTTCGCTTCCATAGGATGATTCTTTATTCTCCCTTTCATCCTTCTTTGTTTCCTTGAAGACAATATACTACCTTTTGGGTGCAATTTCCTCTTGAGCATCTTTTAGCACCATCTCATGTGTGAGTAGAGAATCAATCAAATCTTCAAGTGACAAAATGTTGAGATCCTTCACTTCTTGTATTACTGTCACTTTACTCCTAAGACTTTGGTACAAATCTTAAAATTTTTCTAACAAGCTTAACATTGGAATAGGTCTTTAATAGAGCCTTTAAAGTACTAATGATATTATTAAAATGAGCATACATTGAGTAGACATTTTCATCTCGAGTCAATTTAAATAGTTTAAATTAGTGAGTGAGCATGCTAATTATTTTTCCTTTAC
>JAOXYD010057737.1:0-13083 GCA_028565735.1 Pinacopodium congolense
AGGCACGAGCGACCTGCTAATGGGAGCGGGCCAGGCGTACAGGGGCGCGGGATTAGGCGCACATCTGGGCTGCTGGCGCTGGGCAAGTGACGCAGGTTCGGGTTACAGTATGGCTCTCTTTCAAGATTGGTCAATTGAGTTTTGTTGACTCTCCAACGGGTTGACTCTCCTTTTCTGTTCTTTTTTTTCTTTCCACTTTAATTTTTTAATTCAATAGACGCCACATAATAAATAAATACACCAATAAAATTTAATTCTAGCTCAAAATTAATAATCAAATAATACAACACAAAACAAAAATAAATACACTTAAATAAAAAAACTTACTCCAAATTAATACTAAACACAAATAAAACAATAATTAAAATTATACTAAACAAAAAAACAAAAAAAAAACTTACAACACAATAATAACAACCTAATATGCAAGAAACACATGCAAAACGTTTAGGAAAATACAAACTAAAATACATTTATCAACTTTCCCATACTTAAACTGTTGCTTGTCCTCAAGCAAAAATCAAATACAACCATTCAATTCCATCACTTCATTGTCACAAAGATCAAAGCACGCAATCCCACAAGTTTTAGCTAACTCAAGTATCAAGTTAATACATATATCATGACTACTTTTCATTAGTGAGCATAAGCAAACTCAACTTATGAAACTATTGCTCAAATATAATTATAAGTACAAAATGAATTTTTCTCACGATTTCATTCATTTCCCTCAAGTGTATGATGGTTCATGTTTCGCTCAAGCTTCCTATAGGAAACTACACTATCATATGCTTGCTAATACATCAATTCTTCTCTACAATGATTACATGCTAAAAATAGATCAAAAGGACTTTGCTTCACGTTGTAATGGGGTTAAGGTTAAGGTGGGTCAAAAAGGGATTCAAAGGTTCATCACAAGCATTTATAAAGTATAAAGTGCATAAAGGGATGCCAAAGATAAACTTCTGAGATACGCAAAGGAATAATACTACTACTCTACATTTGTTAATGCTACTAATTTTTATTCTTTTTCTTTCTTTTTTTCCCATTTTTTTCTTTTTTTTTACTTTTTAATTATTTTTATTATCTATTATTTTTATTTTTATTTATATTTAATTCTTATATGATATTATTTATTTAATTTATAATTTTTTGTTATATATTTTTATTTAAAATAATAAATATTAAAATAAAATTTTTTATAATATATTTTTAATATTATAATTTAGTAAAAGATTAAAAAAATATTAATAATTTATACATCTTATTATTTTACACCGGTTCAATACCGATTTTATAACGATTTTATACTAGTTGAACCTCTAAACCTTTAACCCCTTCCCTTACCGGTTCGATGTCTGGTCCGGTTTTTACAACATTGGTTATTAGACACACCACCATTCGTCTCCTGTTGGCTCTCACAATATTAAAAAATTGGCATCTCCATCAGATGGACATCAACAATGTCTTCTTGCATAGAGATCTTAATAAAGAAGTGTTCATGAAGCCTCCACTCGGACTCAACCTATCAGACCCAAAACTGGTTTATAAGCTAAAAAAAAGTCTCTATGGCCTTAAACAAGCAAGTAGGCAATGGCATGCCAAACTTACCTTGGCTCTGACCTCTGATAACTTTGTCCAATCCAGTTCTGATCCTTTTATGTTCACTAACCAATAAGGAAACAACTTTATTATCCTTCTAATTTATATGGATGACGTTTTATTAGTAGGTAATGATCTACATCTTATCAAATACACTAAGAATTTTTTTAGACAGTATCTTTTAGATCAAAGATCTAGGGCCAACAAAGCACTTTCTTTAGACTTGAACTGACCAGATCCTCCTCTGGAATCAATCTTTCACAACAGAAGTACACCTTAGATCTTTTGGAAGACATTGGCTTTCAACACTGCAAGCCCATCTCCACTTCGATGACTCCCAACACTCGCCTAATAGCTTCGGGCAAATCTTACTCTGATGTCACTAGTTATAGGTACCTCATTGGGAAGTTGCTTTACTTGACCATCATCAGGCCAGACATTAGCTTTGCGGTGCAGTAACTCTCCCAATACCTTGACAGGTCGACAACAGAGCATCTTTAAGCTGCATATTGGGTGCTTTGCTTCAAGGGTGCCCTAGTCAGGCTTTACTCTTTTGTAGCTCCTCCACACTACAACTTCACACCTTTTTTTGACTCAGACTAGGCCACTTGCCCTGACTCTTAATGATTTGTCACCGGCTTTTGCATCTTCCTGGGGGCTTCGCTGATAACCTGGAAGTTGAAGAAACATGCTACAGTCGCATAGTTCTTCGAAGGTTGAATACAGAGCACTAGTAGTTGCCACTTGCGAGATTTAATGGTTAACATTCCTCTTCCAAGACTTCAGCTTTCCTTACTTTAGGCCCACATATCTTTACTGTGAAAACAGCTCAATTATCAACATCGCAGAGAACTCGGTCTTCCACGAAAGAAAAAGAAAAGAGCTAGACTATCACCTTGTTTTTGAGAAAGTCTGCTCCGAACTGTTCATCTCCTCCCCATCGCCTCCCACTCACAACTTGCGAAAATCTTCACAAAGGCGCTGCCAAAACTGGCTTTTCACACTTTGCTCCTTAAGCTGGGTATATAGGATATGTATACTCCACCTTACGGGAGGTTGTTAAAGACTACAGTTTTTACCAACAAAAAAAAAATCAAAAGTGACAATCTTGGATTAGACGTCAACCACTAGTCGTCGGAGGCCACAACAAATTATGGTTCACAAAAGGTTAATGTTACAGTCGACAGAGGAATTAGGGAGAATGACACCTATTGGCTTCTGTCTGGACAACTTGAGAAGTGAAGTTATATACTATGAGCTACCGGGCCACTATTGGATTACTGCTAAATAGGATTGGACTATTGAAGATCATTGGGCATGTTGCTAAATTTGCTGGATGAGTTGGACTACTATAGAAAATTTGGAGACCCGATCCATCTAAGATCAGAGGCCCATTCTTCCTTCTCCTTGTTCTTTAATAGCTAGCCCATATTTCTTCCTTATTTTACTGTTCCAGAATCTTCTTTTTCCTTTACTAGTCCAGTTGTAGTTAGCCTATTTAAAGGCTCTCCTCTCTTAATAAAGTTTGTTGTAAAAAGGCCATCAATATACTTTTTCTTGCTTTATTTTTTTAACAAGCTCTTTTTGGTAGTCATGTGCCCCACTAATTAAAGACTTAAACACAAGCTTAAAACAAGCTTAAGGCAGGTTACGGCTTCAACAATTTGAAAAAGGCTTGGAGAATAAGATAAAAAGCTTAGTACGTAAATCAAGGTCAGCGGAGTAAGAAGGAGACAAAAAGTTTTAAAGCTTTAAAACTTGGAGAAAACATTTTTTAATGGTGGAGGAAAGAAAGATAAAATATTTTAGCAAGAAAATGTTATAGGGGAGTGGACAAAAAATAAAAAATAAAAGTTCCCTAAGGTGGCAGCATCAATTGTTTTTAAGGAGTGGATTAAAGGTCAAGATTTGCGGCTAAAGGGGAATACAAAGCAAGAAGTTAAAAGCCTTTAAAAACTAAAGAGTGGAGAGCTTTAAGAAATGTAAGGAACTTCATTTTCTATGGGGGGACACGTGTCTAAGGCAAGGAAAGCTTGACTTACCTTTAAAACATAAAACAGAACTTATAGAATTTATTAGAGAGAGCACGAGTCAGGGCATAAATAAACAAAAACACAAACACAAACACAAAAGCCTTAAAAGCTTTAAACAACAGCCAAGAGAGCAACTCAAACATTAGACATAAAATCAAAATGACATCATATAGGTGATTTAGAGAGGAGCTTTTCTAAGATTGGAAGACACATTTCCCTAGGGTATAAAAAAGACAAACAACAAAGCTTTCAAGGAGGAAGCCGACAGATTGTAGAGAGAACGTCCTTAGGGTGGTTTTTCATCGTTTTTGTTAGGTTTAACTTGGGTTTTCTTCTTATTTTTTTTAATCTAGCATTTTTCTACTGGATTGGAGTCCCAAGAGCTTGCAAGGTGGATTTATTCGAGATAGACCACATTTTAGATGTAGTTCCTTCTCTTTTGATCTTATTTTATATTAATTCTTGATTTTATCAATAGATATGTGTTTTTATGTTATATTTTGGTTTTTATTGATGATTTTGTGTGCTTAATTTATTTGGTTATGGTTAGGATTTAATGGGTTTTGTGTGTGTTTGAGAAAATTTTCCTAATTAAAGCGTTTAATTTAATCTTGCATGATTGGCCATCTTAATGAGATTCGTAGATGATTAGAGGACTTATGACTATGGAATTCTAATTATTAGAAGGATAATTAGGTGACACAATTGAATTTAGATGTTAAATTGACCCTAGAGTCTTTTATGAGGATTCTTAGGATTAATGAACTTAATTTTACGGGTCTTGAGATTAAAAACTTCCATTCCAGTTTGTTTGTTGGACTAAAATAAATGGATTAAGTTTAGAAAGGCAAAAGGTATAATTTGTCCCTTAACATTTAATATATGATTTAATTTGACCCTTAACATTTTTTAAGGTACCATTTTACCCTATAACGTTTGTAAAATGGTATAATTTACCCCAAAACGTTATAAAATGGTATATATTACCCCTTAACGTTTACAAAATGGTATATATTACCCCTTAACATTTACAAAATGATACATTTTACTCCCTTAACACTAATTTCATTAAGATCTTGTTAGATAAATGTCAATTTCATGAATATTCTATAAATGAACTATTAACTAATTATTAAGAAAGTAATTAACAAAACTTTAACGAAATTAGTATTAAAGGGGTAATTTACATCATTTTGTAAATGTTAAGGGGTAAAATACACTATTTTACAAATGTTAAAAGGCAAAGTTATACCTTTAAAAATGTTATGGGGTAATTTAAACCTTTTTAGAAATGCTAGGGGGAAAATTATATCTTTTGTCGAAGAGAAAAGATGTTTCCATGATCATTAATTATGTCTTGCTGTAAGTGACGTAGGCCCTAAATCTATCCAATATTGTGTTCTTGTTTGTTTAACCCGTCGAATCCAAACCCTAGCTAATTTATCATTTATTGGACTCTTAATCTTTTAGCCTGTGTTTAGAATTAGTTGTATTTCTTTTTGTTTCCGTTGTTTCTTTTTATCTCTTTTAATCAATCATTTTAGAGTTTTATAGATAATTAAACAGTAATTGATCTAGTATTATGCTTAGACTCCTAAGGAGAATGATACTCGGGATTTACTCCATTTTATAATACTTGTTAATAAGGTGTGCTTGCCTTTAGTTAGTCTAAGTTTAGATTGATTCAAAATTATAGTATGGCTAGATCGCAACAGTAAGGCACATCAGTTACCATATAAGGAGTCAAGCTATAAAGCCAAGGAGCCATTAGAGCTTGTACATTCAAATGTATTTGGTCTTGTAAAGCAACCATTAATTGGAGGAATGCGATATATGGTTAACTTCATTGATGACTACTCTAGGTATGTTTGGGTTTATTTTATAAAGGATAAATATAAAGTATTCAATAAGTTTAAGGACTTTAAAAATGAAATAGAAAGAAATATTGGTAAGAAGTTACGATGCTTACGCACGAATAATGGAGGAGAGTATACATCAGAAATTTTCTCCAAATATTTAATAGAAAATGGAATTAAAAGACAATTGACATGTCTAAGGAGCCCACAACAAAATGAGGTAGCTGAACGAAAGAATCGACATATAGCAGAGATACTTTGAAGCATGCTACATGCTAGAAATGTGTCAGGAAGATTTTGGGCAGAGTGTATGAGGACAACAATGTATGTGATCAATCGACTACTGCAAGCAAGACCGAGTTTATATCTTCCTTTAAAATGTTGTGGAAGATAAAGCCTATAGTTAGTTATTTTAGAGTATTTGGATGTGTTTGCTATGTTTTCGTACCAGATAACTTATGAAGTAAGCTTGATAAGAAAGCGATCTGATGCATCTTTGTAGGCTATAGTAATGAAAGAAAAGGATGGAGATGTTGAGATCCAATAACTAATCGATGATATACCTCAAGGAATGTGGTGTTTGATGAAGCTTCTTCTCGGTGGACACCATCGGAAGTAATAGTTCTAGATTCAAAAGAAATGGAAGAAAGTTTGCAATAAAAGATCAATGTCGAAGAAATTTCGAGACTTGAAACAATGAAAGAATTGATTCCACCCAATTTAGTTGAAAACTCGTGGAAAACAAGAGTGCATTAAAAAATTATGGAGGAGGTTCAGCCTAGCCAACCCGAAATTAATAGCAATGATGGGCAATAATAGTAAAAATTAAAAAGATCAAATAGAATTGAAAGCCTAATTTAAGATATGCTAATGTGGCTCTTGTTGAAGAAAATGATCCAACAACCTTTAAAGAAGCGGTTAAGAAGGATGTTTAGAGAAAAGCAATAGAGGAGGAGTTTCAAGCACTAAAATAAAATCAAACTTGGGATTTAATACCACTACCTTAAAATGTAAAACCCATATCTTGTAAATGCGTTTACAAGATGAAGGTTCGTCCAAATGGCTCAATAGAAAGGTATAAGGTACGACTAGTGGCTCGAGAATTTTCTCAATAGTATGGACTGGACTATAATGAAACCTTTAGTCCAGTAGTAAAGATAACCACTGTATATGTTTTGCTAGTACTAGCATCAAGCAAGTCTTGCAAGCTCTAGCAAATGGACGTGAAGAACACCTTTTTACATGAAGAGGTTGATCGAAACATATATATGGATCAACCAAAAATATTTAAGAGTAAGACTCATCCAAAATATGTTTGCAAGCTACGAAAAACTCTCTATGGACTTAAACAAGCACCAAGATCTTAGTACAGTAAGATTGATGAGTTCTTAATTCAAAGTGGTTATTCACTTGCTAACACAGATTCGAGCCTGTTTGTCAAAGATTGTAGAGAAAAACTAGTAGTTGTACTAATTTACATAGATGATTTGATAATCACGGGAGATGAAGAAGAAGAAATTCATCAAATATGAAAAAATCTATCTGTTCGATTCCAAATGAAACAGCTTGGAGAACTCAATCATTTTCTTGAATTAGAAATTGATCATATAAAGGAAGGAATATTTCTATTCCAAGAGAAATATGCGTGAAATGTATTACAAAAGTTTGGCATGGTTCAATGTAAACTAATCTTAACTCCTGTAGATCCAAATACCAAGATTACTGCTAACGAGGGAGAAGACTTAAAAGATGCAACTATGTATCGACAGTTGGTTGAAAGCTTGATCTACTTGACACTTATAAGGCTAGATATTACATTTGCAGTTGGATTAATAAGTTGTTTCATGCAAAAATCAAAGAAATCTCATCTTGATATTGTTCGACGAATCTTACGATACGTGAAAGAAATAGTCGAATATGGTCTCTTTTATAAAAGAGATGAGGACTGTAAATTAGTTGGCTATTGTGATGCTAATTACGCTAGTGATCTTGACACACATCGATCAACTACCAATTACATGTTTAAATTTGGATTAGGACAAGTGTCATGGTGTAGTGAGAGACAACCAACATTATCATTATCAACCATTAAATAAGAGTATCAAGCTCCAGCAATAGCCTCTCAAGAAAGTACGTGGTTATTTCAATTACCAGAGGATTTTCATCAACCAATTGAATATACTATATAATTGCATTGTGACAATTTATAAACTATCAAGTTAGCAGAGAATCCAGTGTTTTATGCGAGAATTAAACATGTAGAAGTACATTATCACTATCTTCAAGAGAAGGTATTACAAGGTAGCATAAAGATGGTTCTTATTTGTACTGAAGAACATATAACAGACTTATTCATGAAAGGAATACCTTCTACTAAGCTTATGAAATTACGTGAGTAGTTTGGTATGGTTCAATGCTTAAAAACAAATGAAACAAGAGTCGATGTTGAGGGGGAGAAATGAAGTAGCAGCGGCACCTCGCTAGAACATGAAAGAATGTTCTAGAGGTAAAATGTGCATCACTGCCTCTCATTCTAGCATAATAAAGAGTATTCTAGTAGCTGTAAAGAAACAATGAAAGTCTGGAATTTTCTATAGCCACCAACTTAGTGTGTGGCTAATATTTAAAGACCAACCGATATTAAAGCTTATAAATAGGCAATAGATATGTGTTTGTGTTCGTGTGTGGCTAGTGCAGCAAAGTGTGTAGAGAAAACTATGTCCAAAAAAGGTGAGAGTAAAAGAAAGAGTAAGTGCGGACAGCAAAATAGTAAGTGGGGTGAGGAATAGTAAGTGTTGTGTGTAGTATTGGTGCGAGTGTGCATTATGTGTGCGTGTAACAAAGGGTGAGTTTTAATTTCTTCATCATTCTTTTACTTGTAAATCACTCTTTTTAAGGTTAATATAAATTATCTTTTCCACCATATTTATTAAGGGTCCTATTCCACAGCCATTAGCTCTCCTGTTCTTCCTATATATTTTTAATCAATAATTTAATTTATTAAAATTAATATAATAATAAAAATATATGTAAATATAATTTTTTAAATTTGATCATTCAATTTTTTCAATGTTTTCAATTTATAATTTTATCCACTATCTTTCAATATTTCAATCTTTATCTTTATATTAGCTAGTATAAATTGAAATTTTATTATACATTTAAATACAAGTATTAAGTATAATATAACTCATTTAAGTGCCATTTTGTTCTCTTATACTAGTCGATAACCCTACCATAATCATGCATTATATGCTTTCCTTGTTTATATCAATGTTGACAAACACGGGTTTAAAAGCCAAAATTAGGTGCGGAAGCTTTAATTATTTAAAAATTTTCCCTTGTCTCCCTTTATAAAATCAGAGAAAGCTGTACCTCATCACTTTACGTGGAATCATCTAATTCGATCTTTTAAAGTGTATTGTCGAATCCATTATGCCCATTGAGACACATGACGACTTCTAAAAGTGAGAGCAACTCTTTGCATTTCATTTTCTCTATATATTCATAAATTATAGATCTTGAATTAATTATTTAATAAATTAATAATTTAATATTAAGTAATTAATGATTTAATATTATATTTGTTAACATACCTTCTTCAGAAGTCTAAAATGGCTGCATCGATTGCTGCTATGAAGCTGTCCTACAGCTGCACCTCACCTACACTGAATGCATCTTTGTTTTTTTGTCCCAATTATCATGTATATATATAAACCCATTTACTTGTAATCAATATACACAACAAATATAAACGTTCCAGCTCTTTCTTCATCTCTTCTCTGCTTATTTCTCTTATTTATTATCACATGGTATCAGAGCTTAGTTAATCTTCAACAGTTTCTTCTTTTTTTTTTCTCTGGTCTGTCATATTTTCTTATTCAACAGTCCATTTTTCTGGCATCTCTAGATCTTGACTCCTACAACTTTCTAGTCCAAAACCCTCTTCTGATTCCATAGATTACAAATCTACAAACCTCATTCAAATCGGAGCTCCCACGCGCCCTCACGCGCCGCCTAAACCGACAGCTAGGTCCAGCTTTTCTGTCTCCTATAGCTCCCAGCGTCAGGAAGAAGACCTAAACGACGTCATTTTGATACAACTCAAAACGACGTCGTTCCGCACAGCCAAACAGATGTAAGAAAGTCTTAAAATGACATTGTTTTAATAAATCCAAAACGTCGTCGTTTTACTAGAAATTAAATTCGACATGTGTCCCCCAGTCATTGTGCCAAGTGTCAGCCAACTGCCCGTCCATGTGTCGTCCATCAGTTGGCACACGTGTCGCTATAGTTGTCCGCCACGTGTTTAGATCTGGTGCTGCCACGTGTCAGCATATCCTTCTGCCACGTGTGTGGTTCTGTAGGTGTTCGGTTCAGTTTAGTTCAGTTCGGTTCGGTTGCAGACCAATTGAATTTACTTTTGACCTGCCGGATCACCCTCATTTTAGACGGTTCCTTTTTCACCCAGACCGGTTCCTAAGGTTTTTGGGTGTTCTGAATCCATTAGTGAGGTCAGATTGGACAAATTCAAACTCTATAGCTAAGTTATATTATTTCCATATCATAATCTCATTATGGATGCCTTTAAACTTTCTCAATATATTCCCAATCCTATCAATGTTGTTTTCGATGGATCAAACTATGATTTGTAGGCTAAAGAAATGTGTAGCTTTCTTAAGGGCAGGCTTCTTTGGCGTATTGTTACTGGAGAAATACATAAACCAACTAAAAGTGAAGATGAAGATGAAGAAAAATTTACAGATCGCTTAGTCTCTTGAGATGGAATGAATCATCAAATCCTTACTTGGTTTCGAAATACATGTGCCAAAGTGATCAAGCTCGAATTTCGACCTTTTGACACAGCTAAGGAAGTGTAGGATTTCTTAAAGAATCGTTATTTTGTTTCTGATGACGTTAATCAATTTCAGCTTTATCGAAAACTTCATCAGATGCAACAACAACCTAGCCAGACTATTCATAGCTATGTGTCTGAATTACAAGAACTGTGGGACCCCTTGACCCTTGGAGATCCAGTATGGCCTAATCCCATTGCAGCTACCATCTATGGCAATCTTCGTGATCGTCAACATATTTGGCAATTATTGATGACCCTTCGAAATGAATTTGAATCCATCCGTAGTTCTCTTCTTCACAGAGGTTCCTTACTAACTCTTGATACTGTAGTCAAAGAATTAATAATAGAAGAGAGTCGACTCAATACACTTCGTATGGAAAAGGTTGTTCCTGCTACAGACGTTGTTCTGCTACTCACAATCCTCAGCATCCAATCAAGAAACCCTTCAAAGGATCATGTGCATACTGCAAAAAGCCTGGTCATAACATTTCTGAATGTAGAAAGCAACCTCGGCAAAATTCTAGACCTAGTAATCCTTCAAAGACCATCCCATCTTCTTCTACTGCCGCTGCTGCCACAGAGAATTCAACAGAGAACACTTCTCCGAAATTCTCTTTAAAATACCTTCAAGCTCTCCTTATGCAACTCTAACCAGAGTTTAATACTATTTCCTCTTCTGCCCTATTTGTTACCTCAGGTAATTCGTCCTCATGGTATTTTGACTTTGCTTGCTGCAACCATATGACATTTGATTCTTCTATCATGTAATCCTCAAAAACACCCTCTATCCCACATATTGTTTATATTATTGATAACTCTACTATGCATGTTCAAAGTATCGGTACTGCCCACACAGCTACATTAGCTTTGCCTAACACATTTCTTGTTCCTAGTCTTTCTTTAAATCTTATTTCTGTTAGTCAATTATGTGATCTTGGTGTTAACTTATCATTTTCAAGTTGTGGTTATACTGTGCAGGATTCACAGACGGGCGAGATCCTTGGGCCAGGGCATAAGGTTGGACGACTATTTGAGCTTACTTCCTTGCATCTTCCTTCCAAGCATACTATTGGTGCTGTCACTTCTCATATTTGGCATTCCCCCCTTGGTCATCCTTCTAATGCCAGATTAAACTCCTTAGTATCTAATGGTTCATTAGGATCTGTTAAGATTGAACATTTTGATTGTATTTCTTGTCAATTCTCTAAAAGTCATGCTTTAACTTTTTCTATTAATGATTCTATTTCCTCAGCACCTTTTGATATGATTCATTCTGATATTTGGGTTCCTGCTCCTCATGATACTATGGGTGGTCTTAGATATTATGTCATTTTTATGGATGATTTCTCTCGCTACACCTGGATTTATCTTATACGTAATATATCTGAATTATTTTATATCTACTCTCATTTTGCTAACATGATTCAAATGCAATTTTCTTATAAAATTAAAAGATTCCATACTGACAATGCAATGGAATACAGAGATACACACTTAACCCAATTTCTTGCCAATCAGGGTACCATTATTCAAAAATCTTGTCTAAGCACTTCTCAATAAAATGGTCGCGCTAAACGCAAACATAGACATATTCTTGATACTATTTGAGCTCTCCTCATATCTTCTTCTTGTCCAGAAACCTTTTGGGGAGAAGCCGCTCTTACTGCTGCCTATACTATCAATTGAGTTCCATCCCCTGTCATTGGTAACATCTCTCCATATGAACGCTTATTTAACCATGTTCCTGATTATCAAAACCTTAAAGTCTTTGGTTGTGTTTTTTTTGTTCTTTTACAACCCCATGAGTATACCAAAGTAGAACCGCGAGCACGGTTGTGTTGTTTCTTAGGATATGGTATCGAACATAAGGGATTTAGATGTTGGGATCCTTTATCACAAAGGCTTCGTATCTCTCATTATGTCACCTTTTGGGAACATAAGATGTTTTTAGATTTTTCACAGTTTAAAGTTCGTGAGCCTCCTCGTCAATTCTTCTCCGATCCTACCATATCTCTTTTTCCTAATACTTCTCTTGTAGGTCCTTCTAATTGATCACATCATCCCACTCCACCTTCACCTGATCCTCCTGTATCTCCTCCAGCTGTGGATCTTTCCAGTACTCCACCTGATCCTTCTCCACCTCCATAACTCCCTGTTCGTCGTACTGATCGTGTAAATCAACCCTCTGTCCGTCTTCATGATTTTCATGTTTATTCCACTATTGTTTCGCTATATGAACCTCGTACCTATCGTGAGGCTAGTTTTGATCCTTTATGGCAGCAAGAAATGACAGAAGAACTTCAGGCTCTCACTAGTACAAATACTTGGGATTTGGTTGACTTACCTCAAAATAAGTCCTTTGTTGATTGTAAAAGAGTTTACAAAATCAAGACTCGAGCTGATGGGTCCATCAAACAATATAAAGCTCGACTTGATGCAAAGGGTTTCACACAGGAGTATGGTATTGACTATGAAGAGACATTTGCTCCAGTAGCTCGCTTGACCTCAGTTTTTAGTCTCATTGCCATTGCCAATAGCAAACGTTGGCAGTTATTCCAAATGGATGTCAAAAATGCATTTGTCAATGGTGAACTTGTAGAGGAAGTATATATGAAACCTCCTCCTGGGTTTGACCATCCTTCGCATAAAGTTTTGCGTCTTTGTAAAGCCTTGTATGGTCTTAAACAAGATCCTCGGTCATGGTTTGCTAAATTCAGCTCTACTATTAAACGTC
>JAOXYD010057758.1:0-13082 GCA_028565735.1 Pinacopodium congolense
ACATTTAAGCACTAAAATAGGGTTAAATTAACATCAAATAACATCCAAGAATACTACAAATTTAACCCCTAACAAGGATGTAGGCAAAATTTGACCAAATAATTAAGAACAATGCATCATCTATCCATAATGTGGAAGTTCAAGTGGTCTAACTTACAAATATATTGTCATCCAAAAGGGTGAGAAGACTTTAAAGCAACATAAAAGGCGAATCCAAGAGAACAGTTAAAGGCCATCAAATTCATAACTAGAAAAGAAATAGAGGAGCTAAGAGAGAAGGTAGAAAGTTTAAAGGAAGTGAGTGAATAAAAAAAGAACAAAAAAATAGGAGAAGCCTTATATACCACCACCACCGTGCAAGTCCATGATTCCCTTTCCACAAAGGATTAAAAAGAACCAAATAGACATATAATTCTCCAAGTTTTTGGATAAGCTGATGATGTTTGGTTTCTATAAATGCAAATTCATTCAAATTAATTATAAATTGATGTTGTTTTAAGCACACTTTTCTCAATTCAATTTCAAACCAACACTGATGGCAAGTGCACTAGTTATAAGTAATAAGTGGAATTATTTAAAATCCAAGTATTGTTCCCATAAGGATACTTTGCTAAATTGAAAGTACTAAGGCAAATTTGGTCACAATTATCTAGAGAATCTTAATTGAATGCAAACATAAACTAAAATTGCCATATAAACTTAAAAGCTCTAAGTTATGCAGAATAACTTAGTTAGACTAAAAGAAGTTGTTTTAATGGATAAAATTGGTTAGGAATTGTTCTTAAATAACCCAAATGGTTTTAAAAAAATTGATTAAGGGACTTATTCTAGGATCAGTTTAGTCAATCTAAGCAATGCTATGGTTAAGACAAGGCTTAATCTCTAAATACTTAAGTTAGAATTTGGTTATGTCACAATCTTAAGCATAAGGCTTTAAAACTAAGAAGTTTAATCCAAAAATTCTAAATTTCAGATTATAACCCTCAAAATAAATCAAAGTTTGATTATTTAATGATTTAAATCAAGTTGTTTAAGGATTTTTCCAATAAATTAGGTAGATTTCTCGGATCATAACTTATTTCTTAACTTGATCTTACATGTTTAGTGTAAAACAAGCATTAATCCCTTTCAAAAACAAAGAACAGCCCTTAATCTCATAAGGAATCATATTTAGCACATGCTCAGGTCATTTCAGAAACAAATCCTAACCAAAAATAAATTCAACTACTCATTTTAAGCAAGAAACAAATCAATCTCATCATATTAAGCATACTCTTGCAAAAATGATAAAGAAAGCTGAATTTAATTGATCAAAATCAGTTAAAGTGCACCAATATCTGGCTCTAAACACATTTACAAGCTTGAATCAAGTGTATTGAGCTTTAACAACTCCAAAATACAACTCAGATCTCCAAATCAAGGTGAAAAACATGAAGAATAAGAGAAAATAACCCTAAACTTCTCTTAATCTAATTTCTCTCTCAAATTTGTATTTTTCTCTATCCAACTCTTGCACAAATGGGTTCTCTGAATCCTTATATATGTTAGCTAGAAGTGAAGAGCAATTAGGGCAAGTTGCAGCAAGTGGAGAATTACATCCAGCTAGAAAAGTGTCAACTGCTACTTAAACGGCACTTGAAAAGAGTCAATCGACGCCTGATGAGCATCATCATTTTAGTCTCTGATTTGGGGGTAGAATGGTTCCTAGTAGGGTTAAATGGCGCCTCTCGAGACCTGTTGTTTTATTTTAAAATCTCAAATTCCAACAGCCTTTTCTCATATTTTCTTAAATAAATTTGTTCCAACTGTAATATTCATCAGTCAAACATATATTTAAGCCTATAAACATCAAATGTAAGTAATTATACAACAATTTGGTTTAAAATGGAGGAAAATATGCAATAAAATTCAAGTCCATCAACTCCCCCACACTTATTTTTTTCTTGTCCTCAAGAAAATCATTCTATCATTAGTTTCCAAACAACTCTTAAAAAAATAATCCCCATCAATCAACCAAAAACATTTAAAAGAATTCCCTCATCCTTCAATCAATATGACAAAGTAAGAGATTATAAATTTGATTCATCTAATCAAGTCGCAATTGAAATTGATTTACTTCATGCTTCTTTCAATTCATCCTATGATCATAATTTCATTCCAATCATAAAATGAGTATAAACCAAGCAAGAAGAAACATTAATGAACACAAATTCAAATCCTTAAGCATAAGCACTAAAAAGAAAAACAAATGAGGGCCTGGCTTTAATTGAGAAGTCACTCAATATTTTGTACTCAAAGGTGAATGATTTATGGTGAATAACCCCTGGCTTACTGGATTGAACCATCGTTCATCAACCAGCTTTGCATCACTCATAACCTTTAACCAATTAGTTAGAAGCCAACGGAGTGAATGAAATAAATGACCACTTTTCACTCTTATTTGTTTTTATTTTCTTTTTCTTTTTCTTTCTTTGAATTTTTCATCACATTTTCTTTTTCTTTTCTTTCTTTTTCCACTTTATTGTCATTTTATTCTTTGTATTTTTCTTTTTTCTTTTGTTTATAGAGGATAATGAAATTGTATTAAGAATGAAACATTTAGCTTAGAAAGATTCAGTTTATAATTGGACTATCATAACGAATCAATAAGGACTTACTTGTTCAAAGCATCAAATAAATTAAGATCAAAAGCTCATCAATCATAAAAATCAAAAGGATAACATCTTATTATATCAAAAGAGTGAAATTCAAAAGGAAAACCTATCAATGGTAGGATTAAGATCATTTTTTTTTTTTGCAAAACATTATGGATTGATTGGAAAATATGATTAAAAGATAAACTTGTGGACAAGTAAAAATAAGCATGAAACAACATCCCCCCCCACTTGAAATAAACATTGGTCCTCTAATGTGATAGAATGGAAATGATAAACAGAAGACTGGAGAAAAGAAATAGAGAACACCCAGATAATGATGGCAACTCTTGGAAAATGTGACTTGAATAAGCAGGGCATAATGCAACCATTGATAACAGCAGCTGAAAAAAGAAAAGAACTATGAAAGCACAAAGTAACAAATAATAAACAAATGCTCCATAGCATAAATATAGCCATAATGTACCCAAAAGGGAGCATACATAAAAAGAACAAAAGAACTAAAAACAACGAAAAGGAAATACATGAAAGCAAAGAAGATAGGGTCATCCATAAACAAAAAACCCAATCAAAAGGACTAGCCTAGAATAAAAAGGGGCTAGCTTAAAAGCTAAAAGACTAGTTAACTCAAAGGAGGCAATCGGTTATAAACAAAGTCCCAAAGAGCTTAAATCTAGCAAAGAACTATCCTGAATGCTAAAGAACATCCTCAACATAAGAGGAGAGAACATCCTGTTGAGATTCTATACGAGAAAGACTCTGTTCAATACGATCCAGCTGATCCGAAGAATAGGGTATAGTAGCAGGTTTGCTAGAGACTGGGGGAAAGGGTCGATGGACTGAAGGAGGAACACCAGAAGTAGGAAAAGTAGCTTTTGAAGAAGCTTCACCCATGCCCTCAACCATATCTTCAACTGTAATAGGTGGAGGAGGAGGTTTATGATCATCATCAATGCGTTCACCCCCTTAAAGTGGCTACCAAGTCAGATTACGCCAAACACCTCTGACCATTGCATAACGCTAAGACTTAAAGTGAGGGTAGTCAATAATAGATGTGGGCATAGACTGAACAGTTGTCTGACACTCAAATAAAACACCAGCTTTGTTAAGCACCCAAGTAATTAAAACCATAAAATAAAAATTCTTGCTAGCATGCTTTAAACGCACCACATTCCTCATACTTTAAAGAATGAATGAAGCCAGTGGAAAATCCTCGATGGCTCCTAAACCATTATAAAGCTTATGTAGAAGGTAGATATCATCATACCTTATTTCATTTAGACCATTAGCACGAGGCTGAACATTAGAACTGATGAGAGGAACGATAATTTGCCTTTACACAAATAAATGATAGATTGAAAAATAGTATTTGCCAGGAGGCTGAATCAATCCTAAAGCAGTACGAGCAGCCTCAAAAGTAAATGTAGGATTAGACTCGATGTCATCATCATGAATTCTGTCCACTCGATCACGATAAGGCTCACCAACATCTGGCACATTGAGTAGGCAAGAAAGTGAAGCACAGGCGAGGTTAATAGGCACCCTTCTAATAGTAAACTGGATATCATGAAGATCTTCAGCAACCTTCTCTTCCATATTAGCATAAAATTCTTGTACAAGGATAGGATAATATGGGCCAACCAAAACTAAAATAAGGTCCCGTTCCAACGTACGAAATACAATACTGACCTGAAATTCAGCATCCAAAGCAGGGGTTAGAGATTTCTCGTTAATAAATGTATTTGGTAGACAAGTGTCATACCAATATGCATTCTCTTGGCTTATGAAATGAGAAACATCTCCAGCAGCCCTCTTTCTTGAACTAAAAGTACCCTAAAACTGTCTAAGAGGCATGACGAACCTAAATAAAGAAAATTAAGCACCAAAATTAAGCATAAACCAAATAAAGAACTCTAAATTATGTGAAAATCAGTGAATATTGCAAAAACATTGGCTAATTGTCTAAGATTAGGTTGTGTAAATATATATGAAACAATTATAGGCCTAAATTAACCAATAAAAACCTTAATTCAAGCTAAAAAATTCTGGCCTATGTGAGAACACCAAAATTCACCTAGTAAAAAAAATAGCCAAATATTTACGGAAAGCTTATGACATAAAAATGGTACCAAAATGTAGACAATAATCTAAGGAATCCAATAGTACCAAAATTATGCTAAGACAATGCCAAAATCATGTCCAAATTTCAAGAATAAAAATAAGAGGAATAGTATCTTTAGACAGAAAAACATAATTTTGGGACAAAAAGACGTGATTAATGTGTGAAATAAACCCATAATCAGGTAGAGCTTGGAATTTCTAAGATTTTGACTTCTAAATCGTCGAATTTGGTGAAGAATTGAGTGAGAAATGAAGGATTTAGGGCAAAAGGGGTGAGTTCTCCTATAAAGAGGAAGAGGAGAAGGGTCTACAGTGTTCAACCAAATCGGCATCGTTTCCTAGCCTTTACGGGACTAAAACGGAGACCTATGAAAAGTTAAACGAGGTCATTTTACTCTCTTCATTTAAGTCTCCAGAAAGAAAAACGACGAGTTCTAGAAGAATAACCCACCGTTTAAGGATCGCGTTTTACTCCTGAAATCGAGCTCCAACATAGATTTTTAGCTCCAATTCATGTGTAAATGACCCCAAATTAATACCACACAAAGATTAAATGATTTACTAGCTAAATAACTTAAAATAAAATGAATAAAATATCAAATTTTAGCATAAAAAAGTTAGCTAGGCTAAGGCTTTAAAGAAAAACCACAAAACTAAACAAAGATAAACAAGAGATAAGAACTAAATTCAAAACAACTTAAACAATTAAAAAAACTAAAAAGAAACTTTAAAAGACTAAAAAATAAATTTTTACCCAAGAAAATAACAAAACCTAAGACAAAAGAGAAAGAAAAGGAAAGGCTTTAAAGGAAAAACTAAAGCAATTTAACTAAAAAGAACTTCAACAACTTAAAACAAGTAAAAGCAAATCAAAAGAAGACTAAAATGAAGATAGAATTAAATAGAAAATCAAAAGGCTAAAACCTAAAATTAAAAAAAAACAACAAAACAACAAAAAAACCTAACTAAAACAACCTAAGAAAGGAAAGGAAAACTAAAAACACTAAAAAGAAAGAACTAAAACAATCTAACTTAATAAAATTCACAAATTAAACAACCTCAGAGGGGTAAGAAACAGTAAGAATCTCAAATTGGTCATTGACCCTATTAGGTACATAAAGATTGGCCCTTTATCCATTGACTTTAAAGGATGACTGTCCATTTGATACTTCAATAGTATCATAAGGATAAATGTTAAGCACATCATAAGGGTCAGTCCATCTAGATCACAACTTACTAAGAAAGAGTTTCAAACGAGAGTTATAAACCAATACTTTGTTGCCAATTTGAATTTCACGAGTAACAATATTTCAATCATGCCATTTCTTTGTTCGTTCTTTATATAATTTTTCATTTTCATAGGCATTAAGTCAAAATTCATCTAATTCATTCAATTGCAATAATCTTTTCTCTTTTCTTTTTTTTTTTTTTGCCAACTTGCTTTACATTAAAATTTAAGAAATTTATAGCCCAAAATGATTTATGCTCCAATTTCACAGGTAAATGGCAAGATTTACCATACACTAAGAGATATAGAGACATACCAATGGGTATCTTGAAAGTATTACGATATGCCTATAATGCTTCATTAAATTTCAAAGGCTAATCCTTTCTAGATGCATTTACAGTCTTTCCTAAGATCCTTTTAATTTCTCGATTAGAAACTTCCACTTGATTGCTTGTTTGTAGATGATAAGGGCTGGCAACTTTACAGTTTACACCATATTTTGATAGGTGGGATTCAAATTGCTTATTACAAAAGTGAGATCCTCCATCACTACTTATAGCTCGGGGTGTATCAAATCTTGTAAAAATGTTCTTTTTTAGGAATTTTACCACCCCTTGGGGATCATTCGTAGGTAAGGCAACTGCTTTCACCCATTTACTTGCATAATCTACTGTAACTATAATATATTGATTGACAAATGATTTATGGAATGGACCCATAAAATCAATGCTCCAAACATCGAAGATCTCATAGACCAAAATGTTATTCAATGGCATTTCTTGTCTTCTAGAAAATTTTCCTATTCTTTATCATTTATCACAAGATTTTACAAAGTTAAATGCGTCCCTAAATAATGTGGGCTAATAGAATCTTGATTCTAGAACCTTACGTGCAATTCTAGCCAGCTCGAAGTGTTCTCCAACTTCCCTTGAATGACAGTGAGTTAAAATAGAAAGCACTTCATTATTAGGCACACATTTTCTTATAATGCCATCACCACATATCTGGTACAAAAATGGATTATGCCAAAGAAATTTCTTGATATCAAAAAGAAACTTCCTTCATTATTGATAAGAAAAATCATAAGGAATAACTTTTCCAACTAGATAATTGACATACTTAGCATACCATGGCAAGTAATCCTTAATTGCTAATAGATGCTCGTCAGGAAACATTTCCTTAATGGTATGTTCAGTACCTTTTTCCATAACTTCTTCAGTCAATCTTGATAAATGATCAGCAACATAATTCTCAGCACCCTTCTTATCTTTGATTTTATATCAAATTCTTGTAGTAATAAAATCCATTTGATCAATCTCAACTTTGCATCGGGTTTGGACATTAAAGACTTTAATGTCGCATGATCAATGTATACTGTTACCTTTAACAAAACCAAATAAAAAAGAACTTTGTCAAATGCAAAGGTAACAGCAAGCATTTCCTTCTCAGTCGTGGTATAATTCGTTTTGAGCATTGTTTAATGTCATACTTGCATAATAAATAGGATGAAATATCTTATCCTTTCTTTGCCTAAGAACTGCACCAATGGTAACGTCGCTTGCATCGCAAATTAATTTAAATAGAAGAGACCAATTTGGTGAGACTAAAATTTCTACGCTTATAAGCGTAGACTTTAAAAGCTCAAAAGAGTGCATACACTTCTCATCAAAATTAAACGTTTGCATCCTTATTTAAAGGTCAGTAAGGGACTTAGAAATCTTAGAAAAATCCTTTATAAACCTCCTGTAGAATCTAGCATGACCCAAGAAACTTCTAACTACTCGAACTGAATTCAGAAGTAGGAGTTGAGCAATGACCTCTATCATTGCTGGATCTACTTTTATACCCTTACTGGATATCTTATGACCCAGTACAACACACTCTTGCACAATAAAGTAATATTTTTTCCAATTTAGAACTAAATTTGTCTCTTCACATCTCTTAAGCACCTTATTAAGATTTTCCATACAATAATCAAAAGAAATTCCGAATACTGAAAAATTATCCATAAAAATGGCTATCATGTAGTGTTATTACATGGCAGTTGCATATTCTAAAAGGTATACTCCTATACGCAAATGTTCTGTAAGGACAAGTGAAATTTATTTTCTCTTGGTCCTCTGGGTCAACTGGGATCTGTAAATATCCACTATACCCATCCAGTGCACAATGAAAATTGTGCCTGGCCAATATTTCTATAACTAGATCAAGAAAAGGACGTGGGAAATGGTCTTTTGTAATGGCGTCATTCAATTTTTGATAGTCAGTGCACATATACCAACCAGTGGCCTTCCTAGTTACTATTTGCTCATTTTGCTTATTTGGAATCACAATAATGCCTCCTTTTTTGTGGCACTACTTGCACTGAGTAACCCAAGGTGAATCAGATATTGGACAAATGATCTTAGAATCTAGCAATTTTATCACTTAATTCTTAACAACTTTCTTCATATTCAGGTTTAACCTACACTGTGGTTAATCAAAAGACTTACTGTCCTCTTCTATAAAGATCTTATTTATGCAAATGGAAGGACTTAATCCCTTAATATCCAAAATTTTCTAACCTATAGCCTTAATATGCTTTCTCAACACCCTTAATAACTTGTCTTCCGTGTTATCATCTAATGACGATGAAATAATCACTAGAAATTGTGATGGGAGATTTAAAAAGGCATAATTTAGATGAGCAGGAAGAGGCTTTAGTTCTAACTCAGGTGGCTCCTCTATTGAAGGCTTTGGTAAGGGCTTAATAGGCCTCTCCAAAGTCTCGAATCTCTTCAAAGGATGCCATCCTGAAGAGAGATTCCTTCCATCCAGAGCTTCTAAAACTTAAGCTATTTCATTGTCATTAGGATCTATTGACTGAGAATGAATAAAAACTTTTTGCAAGGAATCTGAACACAACTCAAATGAAGAAACACTTAAACAATGCTAGACTCCTATAAAATTGCAACAATCAATATCCATTGGATACTACATTTCGTTAGTCATATCAAACTCGATTTCTTCTTCCTAAAATCTTAAAATTAATTGACTGCCATACACATCAATTAGTGACTTTGTTGTGTCCATGAATGGCATTCCAAGAATGATAGGCACCTTACCATCTTCTTCCATATCCGTCACTAAGAAATTCACGAGAAAGATAAAATTATCAACCTTAATTAAGACATCATCAATAATCCCACATGGATAAGTAATTGAACAATCTTCTAATTATAATGAAATTATTGTGGCTTTGATTCATTCAATCCTAATTTCTTAAAAATATAGAAGGGCATTAAATTAATACTAGCACCAAGATCCATAAGTTCTTTCTCTATTTGCAACCTGCCTATGGCACAAGCAAAGGTAAAACTACCAGGGTCTTTTAGCTTAGAAGGCAATTTCCTTAACAGAATCGCAGAACATTCTTCGTTGAACTTAACAGTTTCAAATTCATCTAATTTTCTCTTCTTGGACAAAATGTCCTTTAGAAATTTCGCATAGCTTGGCATTTGTGCTATGGCTTTTGCAAATGGGATGTTAATATGTAACTTTTAAAACATTTAAACAAACTTCCCAAATTGCTTATCCAATTTTGTAGTATTTAACCTATGTGGGTAAGGAACATGTGGTTGGATTTGATCTTGAGTTTCAATGACCACTTCCTTACCTTTTCTTTCTTCTTTACTGCTTCCACCAATGATTCATATTTTTGTTCATTTTTTGCATCATCCTTCTTTCCTAATTCTTGACCCTCTACTTCCTTACCACTTCTCAAGGTAATAGCCTTTGCATGCTCTCTTGGGTTGGCTTCAGTGGTACTTGGGAGCTTACCAGGAAGCCTTTCTTGCAAAATTTGAGCAATTTGGCCAACTTGAGTCTCTAGATTCTTAATAAATACTTCATGATTTTGTAAACGAGACTCATTACCTTCCATAAATTTAAGCATTGTCTCCTCTAAACTTGAATTTACAGGAGGAGGTAGGTTTGTTCTAAATCCTGGTAGTAGAGCTCTTTGCTGGGTTGTCTGGTCTGGGGGTTGGTATATGTTCTGATCATCACGCGAAGAGAAGTTTGGGTGGTTTCTCCATCCAGGGTTATAGGTATTTGAGTAAGGATCGTTCCTTTGCCTATTGTAGCTCTCCATCAACCAAACTATCCAATTTCTTATTTATCAAATCCATCTGGGCTACTAAAGCAACTGTGACATTAATAGCATGCATTCCATGTGGCTTTCTTAGATGATGTTCAAAATTATATTAGAAGTTATTTTTTTCCATCTCTTCTATCAAATGATATGTTTTTTCCGTAGTCTTATACATGAAACTACCTCTAGCAGCAACATCAATAATGCATCGAGCAGAGGGTGTAAGGCCTGTGTAAAATATATCCACTTGTTGCCATGTATTGAAAGCATGGCCAGGACACTTGGCCAACATTTCCCTATATCTTTACCACACCTCATATAAGCTCTCATTTTCATATTGAACAAAAGAGCTAATTTCGGTCTTCAATTTTGAATCTATGCAAGAGGGAAAAACTTATCTAGGAACATCTTTGTTAGCTCGTCCCATGTTGTAATGGAACCAAGTGGGTGTGTATACAACCATGCCCTAGCATTGTCTCTAAGGGAAAATGGGAATAATTTTATTCTAATCGCATCATTAGGAACTCCGTTACTTTAAAAAGATCACAGATATCTAGAAAATTCTGTAAGTTTTCATTTGGATCTTCAAGAGCTGATCTAGTAAATTGAGAAACTCTAACCATTGAAATAATCCCATGAGGGATTTCAAAATTTTTGGCATTGATCCTAGGCCGCACAATGCTAGCCATAAGTTTTCCTCTATTTCTGAAAACTAAATCTCTCATAGTTAAGGGTTTAATACCCTCAATAGGTCTATTTTCTATTAGTTTAGGTGGATCCATTTCTGATTCACGTGATTGGTCAAACAATTGTTCACTAGATGTCTCTACTCCTACAAATTTAGATGTGCTCACTCAAGTTTCTTTCCTTTGCTTCCTCAGTGATCGTTTAAGCCCCGGATCAATTTCAAGCTTTCCAAGTTTTGATCCCCGAGTATGTAGACAACTTTAAAAGTAAACAATAATTTAAACTAAAACAAAAACATTTCAAAAAGAAAAGGCACAAACTACAGGCTAAACAAAGCAATAAACAAATATAAAAACTTTAAATAATATTAACAGCTCTAGACTAATATTCACAAATTCTTCCTAGTATTCCAATTATGAATAATGTTGTTCCCTAACAACGTCACCAAAAATTTGATGGTTGGTTTCCATAAACACAAATTCATTCAAATTAATTCTAAATTGATGTTCTTTTATACACACTTTTATCAATTCAATTTTAAACCAACATTAATGACAAGTACACCAGTCATAAGTAATAAGTGGAAGTATTTAATATCTAAGTATCGTTTCCATGGGGATACTTTGCTAAATTACAAGTACTAAGGCAAATTTGGTCATAATTATCTAGAGAATCTTAATTGAATGCAAACGTAAACTAAAATTACCAAATAAACTTAAAAGCTCTAAGTTATGCAGAATAACTTAGTTAAATCAGAAGAAGTTGTCTTAATGGATAAAATTGGTTAGGAATTGTTATTCAATGACCTAAATGGATTAAAACATGGATAAAGGGACTTCTTCTAAGATCATTTCACTCAATCTAAGCAATGTTATGGTTAAGACAAGGCTTAATCTCTAAATATTTAAGTTAGTATTTAGTTATGTCACAATCTTAAGCATAAGGCTTTAAAACCAAGAAGTTTAATCCAAAAATTCCAAATTTCATATTATGATCCTCAAGATAAACCAAAGTTTGGTTATTCAATTATTTAAATTAGGTTGCTTAAGGATTTTTCTAATAAATTAGATAGATTTCTTGAATCCTAACTTATTTCTTAACTTTATCTTACATGTTTAGTATAAAACAAGAATTAATCCCTTCTAAAAGCAAAGAACATTCCTTAATCTCACAAGGAATCGTATTTAGAACATGCTCAGGTTATTTTAGAAATAAATCCTAACAAAAAATAGATTCAGCTACTCATTTTAATCAAGAAACAAATCAATCTCATCATATTAAGCATACTCTTGCACAAATGATAAAGAAAGCTGAATTTAATAGATCAAAATCAGTTAAAGTGCACCAATATCTGGCTCTAAACATGTTTACAAGCTTGAATCACATGTACTAAGCTTCAACATCTCCAAAATATAACTCAGATCTGTAAAATAAGGTTAAAAACGTGAAGAACAATAGAAAATAACCCTAAGCTTCTCTAAATCTGATTTCTCTCTCAAATTTGTATTTTTCTCTTTCCAACTCTTGCACAATTGTGTTCTTTAAGTCCATATATGTATCAGTTACAAGTGGGGAGAAACTAAGGCAAGTTGTAGCAAATGGAGATGGAGATCCAGCTAGAAAAGTGTCGATTGCTACTTAAACGACACTTTAAAAGAGTCAAATGGCACTTAATGAGCATCGTTGTTTTAGTATTTGATTCGAGGGTAGAACGACACCTAGCAAGATTAAATAGCCCCTCTCAAAACCTGTTGTTTTACTCTAAAATCTCAAATTCTAGCAGCCTTTTCTCATATTTTCTAAAATAAATCAGCTCCAACTGCAATATTCAATAATCAAACATATATTTAAGCCTATAAACATCAAATGTAAGCAATTATACTGTAATTTGGCTTAAATGGAGGCAAATATGTCATAAAATGCAAGTCTATCAGCTGAAGAGGTGTTGCGTTAGTTAGGTGACTTTAAAATTGACGGGTGTTTGAAATGATTTTTACTTCAAAACCAATGTACTTTTTAAGCAAGTGCACTTATCGCAAAAGTAATAAAGTGGAGTAAAATTTAAAACTGCGAGTGTCGAACCCACGGGAAATTGATTACTTAATTACCAGGTTAATTGGATTACAATTATTTAGGAAAATCTAAACAAATTGATTGAAAATTGGAAAAAGGCTAAAAATTGAATATTTAGGCTTAAACACTTTGAAAACGATTTTTAATTGCTTCTGAAAAATTCTGAAAATTACCAAATGTTTAAAGG
>JAOXYD010057769.1:0-13082 GCA_028565735.1 Pinacopodium congolense
AAATAAATCAGTTATTAATTTGTGAATTCCATGAACAAAGGGTATTAATAGTAGAAGAAGTTTGTTTTTCTCCTAGATACTACCATGCTCAACACTAATAGGCCCAAAACACTTCACTCTGGCGTAGTGTGATTCACGATGGACTCTTCCATACTGTGATTTTATTTTCTATATTTCTTTGAAAATGCATGTAGTCATCTATGAAAACGTATCAAAACCAAAGTGAGTTCCTTTTCTGAATGGTCTTTAATGTAGCCTCGGAAGTTTGTTTCTTCTCTCTGGATTTTTTTTCCCTAAAACACCCAATTATAAAACAAAAATAATAGAAAATCAAATGGGTTGTGATCTAGGAGTGGTGCATTTCCACTATCATTAGGATGCCAAAGAGAGGAGGAGACAATAGAATAAAAATGAAAATTTTAAAAAAAATTCAGGTTGCTAGAGATTAAAGCTAGAGTGCATGCATTGCAAAGGTCTGTCAACCTCCAACAAAAAGTTCATGCACCACACTTTGTTCTAAGAGTAAAACAGAAAACAATTAAAAAAATAAATAATGAGATGAGGTAGGCTTGTTTTACTGAATAGGTAAAGTATATTATATCTTTTAGACTGGCTTTGGTTTTGGAACTCATTTTGAATAATAAGGCTTATAGTTTTTGTAATTCAATTATTATTTTAGGTTTAGCAAATTGGAAATTAGTTTTATAATTAATTAATGTAATTAGTTTAACTTCATTAAAATTATAAATTAGTTTTTTAATTAGAATAAAAATTAGAAATAAGGTTTTAATTAACCATAATATTAGAAATAAGTTTTCTAATTCATATATACTAATTTGATATGTTAAAATAAAATTTGAAATAAGTTTCTAATTATGAAAAAATTACAAATAAATTTTCTAATTGAATTAAACTAATTAGTTTAGATAAATTAAAATTAGAAATTTGTTTTCTAATTAAAATCAAACTAATTTCTTTAGTTTAAATTAGAAATTTGTTTCTAATTAAAAATATATATTTATTAAAATTAATTATTTCAATCATAATTTAAATTAGAAATAAGTTACTGCTTAAATTAAAATTATTCAAGTAGTTAATATGATTCGAAATGAGTTGCTAAGTCATTTAAAATTCATAGCATAATTGATTACTTCAATTAGGAAATCACTAAAAGAACAAATTGATTTCATCATATGAGCATGAGTTCGCTTTGTGTTAGATAAAATAATTTATTTATTTTATGATTTCTAGTACTTTATATGTATTCCTCTGACTCCTGAAAATGTATTTTTTGGGAGATGCCTATTATAAAGAGGATACCTAGACTTATTTGAATTGAGGCACGTATGAGACGTGTTGGTAACACATTTGCATAACTATTTAGCATTTGTTTGTTACCTAGAGAAGATCTAATACAACACGTTATTTCAGTCAACAACATGGAGTTGTATTTTAAAGGTTGTTTTGCTTATGTGCACGTTAAGTATACGACTTTGCTTTCAAAATTACTTCAACCTCAAGGTGAACTCTTAAGAATGCCCTAGAATAGGAAACATCTAACATGAAGAATTATTGTTCATTAGTGATGACATTTTTTAAAGAGATTTGAAGAAAAGAATTGATAAGACCTTTGTATCATATAGGCCTCCCAATGGAAATAGCAGGAGTTACTAGGTATCGAGCTTTATGAACTTTGTCACACGAACTCATTGACTTTGTTAGATTTGAATAGAACCTAAGAGGAGGTGAATTAGGTTCTTTAAAATTTTTAAGATTACTTCAAATATAATTAGCACCTTGTGAAAAATAGATTGTAGAAAACAAGAATCAACTACAATGAAAAGATTATGAATTAAGCGAACCAATAAATAAAGTTAGGGTGAATAAAAATATGTTAAGATTAAATGGATAAATTACAATCATTATTTTTAATCAAAGAAATAAATCAAAAGATAACTAGAATTGCATAAAAAAAGTTAAACGAGTAAAGGAAGAAGGACATCATTAATTTATTTTATTTTGAAGCGATCCACTTGCTCCTACGTCTAGTCCACAACACCATTGTTAAGATTTTGTTCCCATATCAAAATCATCACGGCACAAAAGTTAGATACAACATCTTTTTAACGGCTCAAGGTAATCCTTTCACTCCCTTTCAAGCCTAAGGAGTAACCTTCCACAAGAATAATTTCTTCAAAGCTAAGAAATAACCTTCTATAAGAATAATTTGTCACAAAAATACACTTGAAATATAATCTTACTAAACAACTCAATTTTAATTAACTTCACAAAAATTTTCAAATATTATATTATTCAAAAAACCAAAATTCCTGTAAATTTATCAAAATCATACAACCATTGTTCATATAAAACAACTTAATTGGAAAATACCAACTCCCCCTATATCTATGCACTATAAAATTTGAAAGAGTTAAAAGAAAATAAAAAAAATCCTACTCCCCCTTTATAAAACTAACTAAATCACATACACTTCTCTCCCTTTTCATAATCATCAAAAAGATAAAATTAAGCTCTTAAACATGTCAAAAATTACAAAGATGAACACATTTAAACACTAAAAGTATGAGAAAATTAATAAAAATCATAAAGAAACACCATCAATCATACCAAACTCTATCTTAATCATTAAAAATATATCCTAACACATAGGTTTAGTAAAAATTTCAACTAAGTGTTGCACAGTATCAAAAAATTCAAGTTATATGTCACCATTAGAACATGATCTCCAATAAAATGGTATCTAATTTCTATATACTTTGTCCTAGAATACTTAATGGAATTTTTTATTAAAAAAATAGCAATCGTATTATCACATCTAATGGGTATTTTAGAAAGCTCTAAACAATAATATTTAAATTGTTGTTTAAGCTATAAAATTTGTGTGCAAAAACTTCTATTGACTACATATTCCATTTTCACCATAGACAATGCAATAGAATTTTATTTTCAAAAAACCATGAAGCTAATGCATTACCGAAAAATTGACATGCTTCATATGCACTTTTTTTATCTAATAAATGACCTGAATAATTATCATTCGAATAACTAACCAATTCTTAAAAAAAATTGGGATATCAAAGCCCTAAATACAATGTTCCACACAAGTATCTAATGATGCGTTTAACAGCTAATAAATGTAATTCCCTAGGTAATGCTTGAAATTTAACACATAATCACATACTAATCATGATATCTGGCCTACTCACAGTTAAATAAAATAAACTACCTCTTATACTTCGATATTACTTAACATCCACTTCCTTACTATTTTTATTTTTTCCAATTTTATGGATGTTCTCATTGAAGTGCCCAATGATTTTGTCTGATCTATGCAAAATGTTTCAGAAGCTCCTTCATATACTTCACTTGAATGATGAAGATTCTATCCTTCATTTTTTTGATTTAGATTCCGAGAAAGAAGTGTAATTCTCCCATCATGCTAAGTTTGAACTCTTTACTCATACATTTAGCAAAATCTTAACACAAAGATTCATTAGTAACACCAAAAAAATATCACATACATAAAGTTGAATGATTAACATATCTTATTTATTTCTCTTAATGAAAAAAGCGATATCAACTTTACCTTTCACAAAACCATTTTCAAGTAAAAGTGCGCTTAACCTATCATACCATGCTCTAAGTGCTTGTTTTCAACCATATAATGCTTTAGAAAGTTTAAAAATGTATTCAAGTGCATCATGTTTGTCAAAATCAGGGGGTTATTAAACATAAACCTCTTCTTGTATAAAACTATTTAAAAATGTATTTTTAACTTCCATTTGATACAATTTAAATCCTATGTAAGATGCAAATGTAGATAAGAGTCTAATTGTGGTTAGTCTTGCTACGGGAATAAATGTCTCATCATATTATATTCCTTGTTCTTGATTATATATTTTTGCAACTAGCCTATTCTTAACAATATTGCTGTGTTCATCTAATTTATTTTTAAACATCCATTTTGCTCCTATTATTGTATTATCTTTAAGTCTAGGTATAAGGTTCCACACTTTATTGATTTAATTCCTCGTTCATAACTAAAACCTAATTCTCATAACCTAAAGCTTCTTCTATACTTCTAGGTTCAATATGAGACATAGATGCAATATGAGAAAAATTAAAACGAGAACGAGTAGTTACCACTTGTTGAATATCACTTATGATTTGGTTGGAGGGATGACCCTTCTTGTATCTCCAATCCCTTGGTAAATAATCCTCCTTCCTTTCTTCTTTTGGCTGAACAATTAGTTCTTTCCATGGTTTGTTCTTCATTCTTTTCTTTAAGCAATAGCTTCTCTAAATCCTTGGAAAATCATATACCATCATCGTCAAACATTTCTTTACTTTCAAGAGGGTTAGTCTTATCAAAAACAGCATTCATGGATTCTTCCACAATATGAGTTCTTTTATTAAATACTCTATAAATTTTACTAGTCAAGGAATAGCTTAAAAATATGTCATCATTGATTTGAGAATCAAACTTTCCTAAGCTATCCTTAGTGTTCAAAATGTAACACCTATATCCAAAGACTCAAAAATGAATAATTATTAGTTTCTTACCTTTCCAAATTTTATAAGTGGTTTTATCCATTTTATGCCTAATGTTAACTCTGTTAATTTTAAGACATGCACAAGCTATGATTTACCCCAAGTATTTACATAATCCATTTTTCGTTAATCATAGTTCTAGCCATTTCTTATACCATTTTATTAGGGAGCTCTACAGATTGAAAATTATGAAAAAATCCATATTCATCACAAAATGAACCAAATAACTCATTATTTAATTATATACTATGATCACTCCTAATAGATGCAGTTGACATGTCTTTATCATTTTGAATGTTCTCTAAACTAGCTACTCTAATAGTTCCAAATAAATCAATATATAAAAAGATCAAGAGGTCTAGAAGTGGTTACCAATTTCTTGCTTGGAAACGAACTCCTCACTCGTTTTACCATTTGGTAAGATCCAAATATTTTTTTTCTTCTTCATACTTTATGCTTGAGAGCCTATTCACAAGTTGCTTGGAGTTAAGTTTTGACAATAGATCTATGTTAGCATGTCCAAGCCTTCTATGCTGAATCCATGTGTTTTCATTCAAAGAAACTAAGCACATATTTTCAATATTAGTATCATCTAAATCAACAACATAAATATTGTCATATCTTTTTTCCTAAGGACACAATACTACCATCATTTATATTTCAAACACATTAATTACCTTCAAAGCATACTTTATAATCCTTATCGCACAATTGACTGATGCTCAAAAGATTATGTTTCAAACCATAAATGAGTAATACATTAAAAATTAACAGACAATTGTTCTTAGTGACTTTTACATTGCCAATTATGTTACCCTTGGCATTATCTCCAAAAATTAAGAATCCTCCATCCTACTCTTAATGGTGATAAATTGAAAAGGGCTACAGATCATATGTCGTGAACATCCAGTATCCACGTACCTTTGCTTTTTCTCTTAGTGACCTAAAAAATAAAAATGCACATCATTTCAAATTCTTGAATGTTAATTATATACCTATCTCTAACTCTTGGTGAAACATCTCTAGTTCTATCATAGAAAAAATGAGATACATGTCAATGATAACTATAATATGTGCAAAATAATGGAGTGTAACTCCTATAACCATTTCTAGTCCTAAATCCTTTATAAACCTTTTGAAAACTTTGCCTAGGTTGACAAAAGATTCTTTTATCATTAAATCGATGCTTTTGAAAACTTCTAGGTCTTAGTGCCTACATCTATGCATAGTGTCTGGATTGGGATCTACTTATAGATGCATGTTAAACATTCTTAGGAGTACATTTATCTTCTAAGTTCTTCCCTTTTACAAAAATTGTCTTGCTAGTAGATGCTCCTTTTTCATTACTTTATCCTAAACTATGTTCATCATTTCCTACCTCTTAAGTGCTCAACATTATTTCTAATTTCTCATTTCCTTTAATAAATTTTGCAAGTGATTCTTTAAGGGACTCAACCTCTTTCTTTAACGCTACATTTTCATTTACTAGCTCATCATTATGTTTGTTGATTGAGTTTAAGTCTTTCCTAAGTCCTTGATTTTCTAATTTAAATTCTTCTATTAATTTCAAAGATTCATTATGTTTATCATGCAACTTTATCTTTTTCTTAGCCAAATCCTTAACATACTCAAGCAATTCCTTATAAATGTATTCAACTTCACATTCATTTTCACTTTCATGAGGGTGAGAACTTACCTCGTTGTTTGCCGTGAAACAAAAATTTGCAACTTCTTTTGTTTGGAATTACTTGGCTCACTCCATGCCACTTTTAATGCTTTCTTCTTTAACTCCTTTTCCTTTCTTTCTTTCTTTTCTTTCTTTTCATTTTTTTAAAGGTGTGGTCAATGCGACCCTAAATGACCTTTTTCACTACATTTGAAACATTTTATATTAGTAAATTTATTTTTGGATGAGGACTGGCCTTCTCCTCTGCGGATGGGAGCCTTCTTTCATATGAGTTTCTTCAATCCTCATGGAATGAGTGAAAGTGTTTCTTCCTCTTTGCTGATATACGATGTTTCTTCATTCTTACTTTCCTCCTTTCTTGTTGCCTTGAATGCTTTGTTTTTCTTTTTAGGCACAAAATCATCAACTTAAGTTCCTTTCAACACCATCTCATATGTCAACAAGAATCCAATCAACTCGTTAAGAGGAAGACTATGAAGGTCTTTTGCTTATTGAATTATAGTCACTTACACTTTCCATGACTTTAATTGAGATGGAAGAATCTTCCTAACAAGTTCAACATCCGAATAGTTCTTATATAGACCCTTGAAAGCATTTATAATATTATTGAAACAAGCACACATAGTAGAGATATTTTCATCATTTAACATTAAAAAAAGTTTATATTGATGAGTGAGCATGGCAATTTTAGTTTCTTTTACTTGATTCGTACCTTTATGAGTGATTTCTAGTTTATGCTAAGTATCATATGCAGTTTCACATATAGAAATCCTATTGAATTATTTCATGCTTAATGAAAAATACAAAATATGCAAGGCTTTACAGTTTAAAGAAACTAGTCTCTTTTCTTCATTATTCTACTCATTTTCTATCTTAAAAACTAGTTCATTTCCTTCAAGTTTGGTAGGCATAGGAATTTTTTTTAAAACCATAATCCATAAATATGTACCTTCACCTATTAAATAAAATCTCATCCTAATCTTCTAATACAAGTAGTTATTCCCATTAAAAAAAGGCACTCTATAGGTGTTATAACCTTCTAAACTAAATAAAGGGGCAAAGTTGTTCCTTATGTATGCCATATTGATCTTTCCTAACAAATTTGTTTGAATTTAAGTTAAGTGCGACCTATGCTCTTATACCAATTGTTAGATTTGAATGGCACCTAAGAAGGGGTAAATTAGTTTCTTAAAAATTCTTTGAGAAATTATAAGATTAGTTATTGATAATTAACACCTTGTGAAAAACATATTGCGAAAAAATCCTTATGACTACAAATTAATCAAACCAATAAGAAAAGTTAGGATGAATAAAAACATGTAGAGATTAAATGAATAAAATTACAATCACAATTTTGGATCAAAGAAATAAAGAAATAGACAACTAGAATTACATAAAAATTTAAAAGAGTAAGTGAAGAAGAACACCACCGATTTATTCTAATTCGGAGCAATTCACTTGCTCTAACTTTTATTTTTCAACATCACTGTTAAGATTATGTTCCAATATCAAAATAAGCAAGGCATAAAAATCAAATTACAACACTTTTTTAAAGGCTCAAGGTAAACTTTTCACTCCCTTTTAAGGCTAAGGAATAATCTTTCACAAGAATAATCTCTCACAAAAATACACTTGAAATTTGGTCTCACTTAAGTACTCTTTAGTGTATTTAGGATGTTCACAACAACTTAAACTGAATGAAAAAATGTGTGAAAGAAAACACTAAAAGAGCAAGAGAGACCAAGAACTTCACAATGCCTTCAAATACTTAAACGATCATCTTTTAGAAACTTGGATGATCGAAATGAGTGTTGTAAAACCTATTTATAGTTCTATGATGTCAAACTAACTATTTGTTATTGTTGTACAATGTTAAAATGCCTTAAAATTGACTTCATGTTAGAGCAAACCAATTGAGCGTGATTTATATTCTTAAAAAGCAATTACTATGACTTAAACAACGCCGTTTAGCCCCCTAGGCAGCGGGTGTTATGTACCCCCGTTTAACTCCTATTCAACAACTATTTAGGTCTTTGGGAATGTATACTAAACGGCTCCTTAAACAAACCACCATTTAGCTTAAACCATATTGCCATTTAATTACTTAAAACATACAAAAACTTATCTAAACACATTCAATCAAATTGAAATTAATTCTTAACACTTTCATACACTTTATAGATGATACATTTAAAACATTTCCAAAAATATTTTTTAACCAATCAAGAGGAATATTAAAACATTTCACACAATGTTTCTCTTGATTATACAACCTATATACACATTCTAAATTATGAAGGAATTATGCATATAGTGAGCCTCTTTAAACATTAAAGAAAACTTTTAAAATACTTACAATAAAAACTATATTTATTCTATCTTAATTCTTCCAAAAACCTTGAGTCTTGATCAATTCAATTCATGATCTTAATTTTATCTTAAAGACTCCTTAAACATCTCCTTTAGCATTCCAAGCTTAACACCTATCTTTCAACGCTTTAAACACACAAAACATAAGTCCATTTGGTGTTTTGTCATCATCAAAATAAGGTGAACCTTCCTTGGTTCAACAAACACTTTCCCACATAAGGTTCATTATATAGAGACATTTTCGTAGGCTGTAGTAAAGTCTATGCAATATGATTCGCGTATTGTACATAGAAATTCATCTAGAGTGTGGTCATCAGGATTTGGTGGTTATATGAATGATGATTGAACATATTAATGGATTTCAATTTCATAAGCAATTGTGGTCCATTTATTTACTCTATGAACGATTGATATAATTTTGATGTACATATATCTTTTTCTTATTTTATAAACTTAGTATTTTGACAATAGCTACTGCTTCAAATAATATTATTGCTAAACTCAATAGGGGTGAGAAATTGAATGAAAACAATTATAAAATTTGGAGTATGAAAATACAATATGAATTGGAAGAGAAAAAGGCCATAAAACCTTTGAACATAACCATGGAAGTTCCTGAGAAGAGTAATACGACCCAACATAAGAGAGACCATGATGCATATGAAATATAGAAAAAGAACTTTTTGGCTCGCATTACAATGCTAAGTAGCATGAATAGTGATATCATGTCGGAGTTCTGTATATACGAAAATGCAAAGGATGTGGTCCTCATTGGCTACTCATTTTGAAGATGCTTCAGTGATTAAAGTGAAATCAGTCATAATGAATTTTGATACTTATAAAAAAACATGCAAATCATACAGTGTAAAAGCATCAAAGGCAAATTTCCAGCGTGGTAATTGAGTTGTAAGATGTTAGTCTGCAAGTTATGATTCTTTCACTACCTCACAGTTAGGAACATATAAAGATGCATCTAACTCATAATGAAAGTATCAAGACAATGAAGATGTGATAAGGCATCTCACATTATAGGAAGAGAATCTTAAAGCCTTAAAGATGTCCTTTATAGCCTATGCAATTGATTCTAGCTCACATAGAGATGTGAATAAGAAGCTTAAGCATCATGGTGGATACAAGTGGAAAAAGAATAAGAGATTCAACCACTCTGCTCAAGACTCCAAGAAAGTCAAGTGCAATCAACAATGAAAAGAAAAGCATCCCTTTAAGAAGAAAAACATAAAATGAGTAAGGTGCTATAACTTTGGCAATAAGGGCCACTTTACTCAAGTTTATATTAAGCCGAAAAATGTAAATAGTATAATTCAATCATTTATTCAGTAAATTTTTCTTATTCTATTTTTCTAATTGAATCACATCCCTTGTGGTTTGTAGACTCAAGAGTAACTAACTGTATAACAAAAAATCAAAATGCTTTCTTCAAGTTTCATTAACTCCAACATAAAAATTGATGGCTTTTTCTATATGACAATTCTAAAGTTGTTGTACAAGGGCTTGACACATGCAAGTTAGTCATGTGTGGTGGTTGACTTCTCGTCCTACATGAAGTTTTTTATGCTCAAAAAATTCATCAGAATCTTCTTTCTGTGTTAATGTTAGTTAGACTTGGTTTCTATGTAAACTTCCATAATGGTGGAATGGATTTACTTTTTAGATCTATTTATTATGATCATAGTTTTATGTGTAATGGTTTTATTGTACAAGATGTTGTGAATGAAAATAATAATATTACTTATTCATTATTTACATCATCTAGTAATTCTAATAATGTTGCAACTTTGTGGCATGCTACACTATGTCATATTGGTCAAATCGAATAATTTAATTAGCTAAGAAGGACTTTTAGGAAATCTAATTCGAGTAGATCTATCTACATGTGAACATTATCTAGCTGGTAAAATAGCACGAAAGTTGTTTGGAAAAGGAATACTATCTTCAAAGCCATTACAATTAGTTCATTGTAACACCTATGGTCTAATGAATGTAAGGGCAAGACATGGAGCAACATATTTTATCACTTTCATAAATTATTATTCTCGATATGGTCACATCTATTTGATTTCTCATAAATCAGAAGTGATAGACTATGTCATAAAGTATATAAATTTGGTTAAAAGTCAATTATATAAGAAAATAAAAGCATTGCGAATTGATCGAGGGAAAGAATACTTTTATAATAAGTTCAAGGATTTATGTGATGAAAAATAAATAAAAAAGTATTTAACATTTTCTAAAACCCCATAATAAAATGGTGTCGCCAAAAGATGAAATAGGGCATTATTGAAAATGATTAGGCCTATGATGACACAAACAGATTTACTAATCACCTTTTGGGGTGATGTATTGTTAACAACCATTTATGTACTTAATTGTGTATCTACGAAATCAGTTATGAGCACACCATATGAGCTATGAAATGGTAGGAGACTTGATATGCCAAGTTTTAGACCTTGGGATCGTGCAACATATGTTCATAATCTTTCTGAAAAATATGGGAAATTAGGCTCAAGAGGAAAAAAGAGTATCTTCACTAGATACTCAGAACACTAAAAAAGATATATGTTCAATGATGAACAAGGTAATGAATGAGTAACTGAATTTGAATCACGAGATACAATATTTTTATGGAATGATTTTCCAAAGCAAGGCAAAATAGGCAAAGACCTATTGTTATATGAGACTTTTAATCAGCATAATTCTATTATAAATTATTAAGAAGAAGAACTTCAACTAAGTGGGAGCAACTCCATTGAAAGGTTCCTTACGATGACTGATCTGAGTGGGAGCAATCAAATTAATCATGAATTTGTTTATGATGAACCTTATTTAAGATGAAGTAATCGAGGAATGATTCCTCAACATCTTTTTGAGAATGAAGGGGAAATTAATATGATTTTCCCACAAAAGTAAAATGAGCCAAGGAATGTAAATGAGGCTCTTACTAGTCTTGCTGAAGAAGAATGGATGAAAGAAATGAAAGAAGAAATGGCTTCTTTAAGATTCAATCAACTATGAGATTCAGATAATCTCCCTAAAGGGCATAAAGCTATTAGGTACAAGTAGGTTCTTAAAATAAAGTGAAAATTTGATAGCAGTATCGAAAGATAAAAGGTATGCCTTGTAGTAAAAGGATATACAAAATATGAAGGAATTGATTATGAAGAAACTTTTTCACCTACCGTGAAGTTGGTTTCAATCTATCTTATTCTGGCTATAATAGCTAGTATGGATCTTAAATTTCAACAAATGGTTATAAAGATGGCTTTTTTCAATGGAGAATTAGAAGAAAAAGTCTATATAGAACAACCTAAAAGTTTCATCAATGCAGGCTAAGAAAAAAAGGTATGTCGATTATTAAAGTCTATTTATGTCCTAGAGTAGTCTTCAAGACATTGGTACATTCGTTTTCATGATTTTTAAATGATCGATGAGTACTATTGTATGAATGTAAAGAGATCTAAAGATAAATTCGAGATTTTATCTTTATACACGGATGATATATTGATCGCATGTTATGACTATGTTTTTATTAAGCAAATTAAAGATTGATTATTTGAATTTAAAATGAAAAACATGGGTGAAGTTGTATACATTTTTGGAGTTAAGATTTCAAGAGATCATTCAAAGAGATTGATATGTTTGAATTATATTGAGTTTTCATACACATTTAAATGTGAATCCATCCTTATTTTGATGTTTAAATATTTATTTTTTTCTTATTGAGTTTATATGTAGGTTTAATCATTGAACATAATTACAAGCTAAAAGGAAGAAGTTTGGAAATGCTTTGGAACAAAAATGGAGCAAAAATTCAGAGTCTTCACTACATACGGTGGACTGGAGAGCAATATGGTGGGTCTAGCAACCTACCATATACCTTCAAAGTTCAGGAGCAATACAAAGAGTAACTATACTACTATATATCTCAAATAGACCACAATATAGGTCGCAAGCAACTGAAAAAAATAAGGTTAAAGGCAATATTTCTCCTCTAAACCCTTCCTAAACCCTAAAGAGACATAAAAAGAGGGAAGAGAGCAGAACAACAAAGCATTCATTTTTTCCTGACTTCCTTTACCATTTTCTTAGGGATCATCTTATTTTCTCTTTTTTTTCTTCTTATTCGTACTGTTTTAGTTAAGTTTTGTTTCTATTTTTCTTTAATCTCTTTAGATTTCGTGTTTAGGTGTTATTTTCCTTTCTATTTCTTATGTTTTCGCTATTGTATTAATTTAAGTTTTTCTTAAATTAATTTTTGCTTAAATGTGTGTTGAACCTTTGATTAATGTTAATATAGTGGTTATTAATATTTCTTTATACTTCTCTGTATTTAATTTAAGTTTTGCTTAAATGTGTGTTGAACCTTTGATTATTGTTAATATAGTGGTTATTCCTTTAATTTCCAACTTTGTGATTATTGTTAATATAGTGGTTA
>JAOXYD010057779.1:0-13082 GCA_028565735.1 Pinacopodium congolense
ATTGGTCTTTACCTTATTAAGTGATGTACAGTGCAAGAGATTTTGCAATTGGTGCTGAATTAGGACAAAGAAATAATAATATTTTTCATTCGATTTGTTATGCAAGTGGGATATTAAAGAATGCCCAAAAGAACACCACCATGACTGAGAAGGAAATGTTAGCCTTCATCTTTGCATTTGATACATTTTTGTTCTATTTGGTTCTTGGAAAGATCATAGTTTATACGAACCATTTGGATTTGAAATATCTTATAAATAAGTCTGATGTAAATGCATCCTTGGTCATATGGGTCTTTTTGTTGCAAGAGTTTAAAAGTAAAATCAAGGACAAGAAGGGTGTTGAACATTTTTTTGCTGATCATCTTTTGTGTCTAAGTGAATATTTGATGGAGAAGGGAGAAAATCAAATGCTGGGGAAGTGTTTCTACAAGAGAAATTTCTAGCATTTAGAAAATTCCCATGGTATGTTGATTATGTTAATTATTTAGTTGGCAATGTAATGCCTTAGATCTTGTTTATTAGTAAAAGAAGAAATTCGTGATCGATGATGAGCAATGTTTTTGGTATGTTCCATATTAATATGAAGAAGTTTGTGACAAATATTAAGCGATATTTGTGGTATGATCCATATTTATACAAGATGTATGGTGATGATATCATAAGAAGTTGTATCCCTTCAGAAGAACTTCCTTCTATATTAAGTCATTGGCATTCTAAGGAAGTAAGAGGAAACTTCGAGCCAACCAAAACTGCACAAAAGGTTTTAGAATCTAGATATTATTGACCCATTTTATTTAAGGATGCATTTCAATATGTAAAATCGTGTGATTATCTCCAAGGAGTTAGGAAAATCTTGAGGAAATATGAAATACCTTTGAAAAAAATCATGTTTTGTGAGTTTTTCTACTTGTGGGGTATAGACTTTATATGATCTTTGCCTAAATCATATGCAAATCAATAATCACAGTTGATTATATAAGTAAATGGGTTGAACTAGTTGCTTTTCTTGAAAATGATGAAAGAGGTTTGGTTAGGTTCCTAAAGAAGAATATTTTGAATAGATTTAGCACACTCAGAGTATTATTAATGATGGAGGTTTGCATTTCTATAATAAACAATTTGATTCCCTCTTATCCAAATATGGTGTAACTTATAAGTTTGTGACACCTTATCATCTACAAACTAGCGGCCCATCTGAAATTTCTAATCGATAGATCAAAATGATTTTTAAAAAGATCATTAGTACATCAAAAAAAGATTGGTCTTTAAGATTAGATGATACATTATTGGCTTATCACACTACTTATAAGATGCCCATTGGTATGTCTCCATATCATATAAGTTATAGAAAGTCTTGTCATTGCCTGTTGAAATAGAGCATAAGGCATTTTGGACCATTAATTTGTTAAATTTTGACATAAGAAAGGTTGGTGAACAAAGATTGTTGCAATTGAATGAATTGGATGAATTCCGTTTAGATGCCTATGACAATTCTAAGCCATATAATGAAAGGGTTAAGAAATGGAATGAAAAGAACATTATTCCTCGCAAAATTAAGGTTGGTGACAAGGTTTTAATTTATAATTCTATATTAAAGCTCTATCCTATAAAATTAAGATTAAGATGGACTAGTCTTTATGATGTTCTTAAGGTTTATGCATATGGTACCACCGAAATTTCTATCGGTCAATTCATTTTTAATTTCAATGGATAAAGGATCAAGTTGCATTTGGCTAGTAGCATTGAGGAATTGGTTAAAACTCTCATACTTTTAGACCATAACTAGGCTAGGATTTGATCTTTTAATTATATGTGTGCGTGTTTGTGTATGTGATCTCTTTTATTTTTTTTTGTTTGATACGATTTTAGTTAGTGTGTTTTTAAGACTTAATTATTTAGTCTATTGTTAGGTTTCCATTAGGATTTTTTAGTTTGAGGTTAGTCTTTCATAGTTTGAGTTTATTTTGATTCTAATGTGTTTTTATTTTATTTTATTTATTGTTTTCTTAAATTATTTCGTTAAGCTTTAGTTGTTTTCGTGTTTATGACCCTTTTTGGGTGTGTGTGTGTGTTTATTCTTTTTTTATTATTCTTATTACCTTAATTCCTTTAGTGTGTTTTCCTTAGGTTTAATTTTACTTTCTTTTAGGTTTCCTTTTAGTTTTTTAGCAATATTTAGTGTGTTTAATTTATTTTAATTTAGAGCCTTCAAAATGTTTTTTAATTTAGTTTGCTTCTTTAGAATTTCATCTCATTTAGGTTTTATTTTCCTTAGATTTAGTGTTTTCAAAGCCCATACTTAACAAAATTTGATGTGTAATCCTTTGAGAATTGTTAGCCCTTGAATTGGAGTTAATTTGGAGAGGTTTTATGTTAATTCTTCATGTTAAGAGCATTCTGTAGGACCTAAACAATGGGTCATAAATTGCAGCTTAAATTTATAAAAATAAACTTTTAAAACTTTTTGAATAGCTAAATAGCAAAAGTTAAGTGGTGTCATTTAACTTCCTAGAAAGAGCCATTTAAGTCCTTAGAAAAGAAAAAAATTACATGGTTTCACTAAAACCTTAACAATCATCTTCTTCTTCCTCTTTTTACCTATGACGAATCTTGATACGAAACCCTAAAATCCATCATTTCAACATCATTTCTCCACCAAATTTCAATGTTTTGAGTTCTTTTTGCTTCATTTCTCATCTTCTATCCATTTTAACCCTCAAATCACCCTAAAACTCCATTATCTGCCCAAAAATCTATCTATAACCTTTAAATTTACTGTTCATTGCTACCCTTACTTATTTTGAATTTTCTATCATTTTAAGGCCTATGTTCATAAATTTTGGTATCATTAGGTTTCGAATTTCCTAAGCTTTCTTTTAATACCATTTTTATGCTCTAAATCTTTGGTTTCCATTCAATAATATTTCAATGAGGGTTGAATTATTATGGTGAGGCCACTAGAAAAAATGGTGTTTGATCAAAATGTCACCTAGACAATTTCTCGTTGTTTCTAGCTCTAATAAAAGAACATTTTTTAATGATTCTCGCTTCATAAATCACGAGAATGTGAATTTGTTAGATAGGCACCGTCTGAATGAGATCATTGCGAAACGATCAGTAGTGCCAGTCTTTGATGCTAAGTTTGAGGCATTTGGCGCATTCAGACCCCTTAAGTAGGATCCCATCCTCATGGTTGTTGACTTTTACTATTTGCTACTAGTGTAAGAGTTTTACGCCAATATTGAGGATAAGGAAAACTCCAAGATCATTGATATTCAATCCATGGTGAGAGGTACACCTATCATCATTACTCATGCTTTATTATCTACTTTATTAGGTGTGCTAGATGATAGGCTTTGATTTTATCACATATTTCATACCAATTTTATATATAATTGCTTCCAATAGTTATTTAAGAGTTGAATTTTGTGTTTGAATTTTTAACAATATAGATGGAAGCCAATTCTCCAAGAAAATCCAAAAAAGTGCTGAAAGGAAATTTTTTTTATACTAAAACGGTGGACCAGTAAGCCCTCCGTTATGCTCAGTAGGCCACTGTTTTACTCTCGAAGCAAAGGACTTAAACGACGGTTTCATAATTCGCCTTTGTACTCCTTATAAGCATCATTATAGTAATTATCGACAAAATTATTTATAGATCTCTCAATCCATTGGCTCCAACTTGTCTAAGTTGACTCCCACTTATAACAGATATATATATTGAGCTTTAGAACCAAAAACAATAGATTAGCAGAGAGGAAACATAAATTTGAGAAAGAAAATGAAATTGCTCTTGTTCTAGGGTTGTTTTCTCTTGTTATTCACCATTTCTAGCTTTTTTTTGCAGATTTGAGGTTGTATTTAGGTCTTGTTGAAGCTCATACATGTGATTCAAGCTTATAAACTTGTTTAGAGCCTGTTATTGGTGTAATCTAACTAGTTTTATATATCAATCCCATCTTTTAATCTCACTTGTTCAAGAAAATGTTGAATACTTGGAGAATGGTTTATTTCTTACTACAAATGAGTAGTTGAATCTATTGCTGGTTGGAAAATGTCTCTGAAATGACCTGAATATGTGTTAAATATGATTCCATGCATGATTACGAGCTGTTCTTTGCTTATGGATGAGATTAATACTTGTTTTACACTAAACATGTAAGATAAAGTTAAGAAAAAAGTTAAGATACGAGAAACCTACTTAATTTATTAGAGAAATCTTTAAGAAACTTGACATAAGTCATTGAATAACCAAGTTTGATTTATCTTGAGGGTCATAATATGAAAATAGGATTTTTTTTTATTAAGTTTCTTAATTTTAAAGCCTAATGCTTAAGGTTGTGCCATAACCAAAATTTAACGTAACTATATAGAGATTAAGATTTTTCTTAACCCTAGCATTGCTTCGATTAAGTGAAGTAATCATAGAACAAGTCTTCTAATCCATTTTTAACCCATCTTGATCATTGAAGAGTATTTCGTAGCCTATTTTATTCATTTAGACAAGTCCTTTTACTAACTAAGTTATTTTACATAACTTAATAGTTTTAAGTTTAATTAGTCATCTTAGTTCTTGATTTCAATTGCATTTGAATCTATAGATAATTGCGATATAAATTGGGAATAGTACTTACAATTTAGCTTAGATCCTTATGGGAAAGATACAAGGATCTTAAATACTTCCATATAATACTTGTGACTGGTGTACTTGCCATTAGTGTTGGTTTTAAATTCAATTTGAGAAAACTGTGATTAAAGAACATAAATTATGAACTATTTGAGTTAATTGGCCTTCATAGAAAATGTCTAAGAAGTTTTTGGCACTGTTGTTGGGGAACGACGCTATTCATGATTGGAATATTAGGTACATTTGGTGAAGATTAATTTAGAGTTGTTTATTTTGTTTAAAGTGTTTAAATTTTTTTTCCTTGCTTCATTTGATTACTTGTGTTTTATTTTGTGAGTTTTTGTTAATTAGTTAATTAGTTTTATTTCCTTTTGCGCTTTAGTTTGTATGCTTACTAGTGGACAAAAACCTGAAAAGTTATAATTTGATCTGGAACTTGAGAGATCACTTAGGAAGTGAAAGAAAGAAACCAGTGAGCTCGTCCGAATTTGTAGGAGTAGAGACTTCTAGTGAACAATCATTTGATTTAGAAATGCACCCACCAGAACAGATTAAAAGCAGACCTCAGAAGGGTTCTAGACCTTTGACTATGATGGATTTAGCACTAAGAAACAGAGGGCAACCTATTGCTAGCACTGTATGGCTTATGATTAATGCCAATAATTTTGAAATCCCTTATAGTATAATCTTAATGGTTAAAGCTTCTTAGTTCAGTGGAACAGCTCTTGAAGATCCAAATGAATAGTTATAAAATTGTCTAGATATATGTGATCTTTTCAAGAGTAATGGAGTTCCTGAGGATGCTGTTAGGATTAAATTATTCCCTTTTCTCTTAGAGACAAGGCCAGGGCATGTCTTAATACGCATCTTCTTGGTTCCATTACAACATGGCATGACTTAAGAAAATTGTTTCTAGCTAAGGGCTTATTTGGTATCCATGCCGTTTTTCATTTTTGTTTCTTGTTTTTGAAAACAAAAAAACCAATAAAAATAGCACAGAAATAAAAAAAGACAACATACTAATAAAGTATAGAAAACCCAAAAAATAACACAAAAACCAATACACATACAAAAAAAAAACCAAAAACAGAAACGAGAAGTGATACTAAACATGCTCTAAGTTTCCTTCTTGGAAAAATTACAAAATTGAAAACTGAAATTAGTTCCTTATGCACTATAAAAATGAGAGCTTAGATGAGGCATAAGAGAGATACAAGGAAATGCTAGCTAAGTGTCTTAGCCATGGTTTTAATACTTGGCAGCAAGTGGACATATTTTATACATGCCTCACATCCTCTACTCGATGCATTATAGATGCTGTAGCTAGCTGAAGTTTTATACATAAGACTCCAGAAGAAGCATATAACCTTATTAAAGAGATGGAAATTAACCGTTTTAAATATAACTCTGAACTCCATCCAAGAAAACCATATGGGATGCATGCTATCAATGATACAGTTGCTTTAACAGCCCGAATGGATATTTTAAATATGAAATTGAACAGTTTTGTAAGTGGTGTTAGAAGTGGTGGAGTTAGAAATCTAATTGAATGTGAGCATTATGGAAGTCCTCTCATATGTCAATAGATTTCCATGTAGGTAGCCCCTTTGCTAGAGAGCCTGATCAAGCACAATATATAAGCTATAATAGCTATCAATAATGAAACATATTTAAATACCTACAAACCTAGATGGAGAAACCATCCAAAATTCTCTTAGAGAGAATATCAAAACATTTACTAACCTCCAACCCAAGCACAAAGACCTCCACCACCAAGATTTAGATCAAATCCATCTTCACAAGAAAAATCAAATTTAGAAAAGACAATGTTGAAATTCATTTAGGGTAATGAGTCTTGATTGTAAAATCATGAAGTAGCCATTAAAAATTTAGAGACTCAAGTTGGTCAAATAGCTTAGGTTCTGTAAGAAAGGCTTTCTGGTAAGCTACCAAGTTCAACTGAAGCCAATCCTAGGGAGCATACAAAGGCCATTACTTCTTTAAGAAGTGGTAAGGAATTGGAGAATAGAGAGACAGAAAAAAAAAGGTGAAGTATTGAGTGAGCATAATGATGAAGTAGTGGTGGAAACAATAAAGAAGAAAGAGAAAGGTAAGGAAGTGATTAGTGAAGTTCAAGATCAAATCCAGCCTTAAATCCCTTACTCTCAAAGGTTTAAAGCTAGATAAACAAATTGGGAAGTTTGATGAAATCTTTAAGAAATTGCTTATTAATATCCCATTTGTTGAAGCCATGGCATAAATGCCAAGCTATGTATAGTTTTTAAAGGGAATTCTGTCAAAGAAGTACAAACTAATACATTATGAATTAATGAAACTGAATGATGAATGTTCTGCAAAATTCTGTCAAAGAAGTACAAATTAATAGACTATGAAATAATGAAACTAAATGATGAATGTTCTGCAATCCTATTAAAGAAGTTGTCGCCTAAACTAAAGGATCCTGGTAGTTTTACCTTTTCTTGTACTATAGGTAGTTTACAAATAAAGAGAGTACTTATGGATCTTGGTGCTAGTATCAATTTAATACCTTTATTTAGGGTTGGAGGAACCTAAGCCTACAACAATTTCTTTACATTTGGCAGATCATTCTTTCACCTATCAATGAGGAATTATCGAGGATATTTTAGTAAAGATTGATAATTTTATTTTTTTGTGGATTTTTTGGTATTGGACATGGAGGAAGAGTATAAGGTGCCTATCATTCTTGTAAGGCCATTTATGGCTACAGTAAGGACACTAATAGATGTGCATGGTGAAATTAATTCTATGTTTAAAGGATGACAAGGTAGAATTTGATATGCCTAAAGTATTGTAGCTTCCAATAGACAATGAATGTTACCATTTTATAGGAATTATGCATCATATGAGTGACCCTTCGATGATATATATACTGATCCTATACAGAAGGTGATAACTTATACTTAGTCAATATACTTAAATGAAAAAGAAATGGCTGAGGTTTTAGAAGCTAGAGATGTAAGGCAGGTATCTTTAGGGTGGCATCATTTGAAGAGATTTAAGACTTTGGAAATGGCTATCAAGCCTTTACCAAAGTCATCAATAGAAAAGATACAAGATTTAGAATTAAAGCCCCTTCCTTTGCATCTTAACTATGCTTTCCTAAGTCCCCCATCATAATTTCATGTTATAATATCATCATCTTTGAAAGAAGGTATGGAGGACAAGTTATTGCGAGTATTACGAGAGCATATTATGGCTATAGGCTGGATAATTTAAGACAACAAAGGATTATGTCCTTCAATTTGTACTCATAAGATTTTTATGGAAGAAGGAAGTAAGTTTTTTTTTTCCAACTACAGCTTAGATGAAATCCTAATATAGAGAAAGTTGTGAAGAATGAAGTGATTAAGTTGTTAGATGTTGAAATAATTTACCTAACTTCTGATTCACCTTAGGCTAATCCAGTTTAAGTAGTACCTAGAAAAAGGGGTATCATTGTGATTTAGAATGAGAAAAACGAGCAATTAGCAACAAGGAGGGTCACTATATGACGTATGTACATTGATTATAGAAAAATAAAAAAACTAACTAGAAAAGATCATTTCCCGTTACCTTTCATTAATCAAGTTATAAAAAGATTGGTAGGACATATCTTTCATTGTGCACTGGAAGGATATTGTGGGCATTTACAAATATCGGTAGCCCCTGATGATCAAGAGAAAACTTGTCATTATGGAACATTCACTTATAGGCATATGCCTTTTGGTCTATGCAATGCCCCTGCCACTTTTCAACACTACATGTTAGCCACTTTTCTAATATGATTAAGTCTTGAATTGAAGTTTTTATGGATGATTTTTCCAGTGTTTAGAATGTCTTTTTACTGTTTTTGGGAAAATCTTGATAAGATGCTTATAAGATATGAAGATACGAATTTGGTATTGAATTGGGAAAAATGTCACTTTATGATATAAGTGTTTATAGTATTGGGTCTTAAGATATCTAGTAAAGGCATAGAATTAGATATGGCTAAGATAGAAGTCATTGCTCAACTACCATCTTCGAATTCAGTTCAAGCAATTAGGATTTTCTTAGGTCATGTTGAGTTTTATAGGAAATTTATTAAGGAAATTTTAAAAATCACTAAGCCTCTTATTGATCTTTTGACCAAGGATGCAACATTTGACTTTTATGATAAGTGTATGCACTGTTTTAAACTTCTTAAACGTAAGCTTACAAGTGCACTAATTTTAGTTTTACCATATTGGTTTCATCCTTTTGAGTTAATGTGTGATGCAAGAGATTTTGCTACTAGAGTAGTTCTTGGGCAAGGAAGGTTAATATTTTCCATCCCATATTTTATACAGGTAGGTCATTGGATGATGCCTAAAAGAAGTACACAATAACTGAGAAAGGGATGCTGGTTGTTGTCTTTACATTTGATAAGTTTTGTTTTTACTTAATTTTGTAAAAGTTTACAGTGTATACTGATCATGTGGCCTTGAAGTATTTAATGACAAAACCTAATGCTAAGCCAAGATTGATCAGATGGATTTTACCATTGAAAGACTTTGATATTGAAATTAAAGACAAAAAGGGTGCTGAGGACTTTACCACTGACCATCTATTGAGGTTAAACGAGGAAGTACTAGAAAATGGACCTATTCAAGAAATTAAGCAAATGTTTCCTAAAGAGCATTTGTTAGCACTTAAAGATGACTTTCCATGGTATGCTGATTATGTAAATTATTTAGTTGGCAATGTTATTCCTTGTGATTTTTCTTATTAGCAATGAAAGAAGTTCCTTTCGGATGTAAAGAAGTTTCTTTGGTATGATCCATATTTGTTTAACATTTGTGGAGATGGTATAATAAGGAGATTTGTGCCTTATACTTAAGTGCTTTCTATTTAGACTCACTGTCATTCGAAAGAAGCTGAAGGACACTTTGGGCTAATTAGAACAACTCATAAGGTTCTAGAATCAGGATTCTATTAGCCAACATTGTTTAAAGAAGCATTTGATTTTGTAAAATCTTGTGATAAATACCAAAGAACAGAAACATTTCAAAAAGACATGAAATGCCATTAAGTTACATTTTAGTCTGCTAAATTTTTTATTTTTGGGGCATTGATTTTATGGGAAAATTCCCTAAATCATTTTCCAATCAATATTTTTTTGTAGCAGTTGATTATATAAGCGAATGAGTTAAAGCAGTTTCTTTGCCTATAAATGATGTAAAAGGGATGGTAAAATTCTTGAAAACGAACATCTTTACAAGATTTGTAAGACCTAGAGCTATAATTATTGATGGATGATCCCATTTTTGAAATAGGCAATTCCATTCTCTTTTATCAAAATATGGTGTAACGCATAAAGTTGCCACGCCCTATCATCTACAAATAAGCAGTCAAGTGAAAACTTATAATAGAGAAATTAAAAGAATTCTTAAAAAAACTGTTAATGCATCTAGAAAGGATTGGTCTTTAAAATTAGGTGATGCATTGTGGGCATATCATACTACTTTTAAGACACCTATTGGTAAGTCTCCATATCATTTGGCTTATGGTAAATCTTATCATTTACCTGTGGACATAGAGCATAATGCATTTTAGTAAATTAATTTATTAAATTTGAATTCAAGGCAAGCTGGAGAATAAACCATTGTTGAGATTAAACGAATTCGATGAATCCAATCTTGGCATTTATGACAACGCAAATTTCTTAAGGAAAGAATGAATAAATTGCATGATAGTAACATTTTTTCTTGTGAATTTAAAGTTGGCAATAAAGTTTTGATCTATAATTCATGTTTGAAGCTTTTTCTTGAAAAATTAGGATCTCGTTGGATTGGTCCTTATAATGTCTATCCTTATGGTGCCATTGAAGTTTCCAATGGGCAATTATCTTTAAAGTCAATGGACAAAGGGCCAAACTGTATATGCCTAATAGGGTTAATGAACACGTAGATATTTTCACTCATTTTGACCACTTTTTTGTTATGATAAATGTTAATTATCTAAGTATTAGTGAGTTTTGTTTCTTTTCTTATTAAGTCTTTAGTTCTCTTTTTTTTTAGGTTTTAAATTTCTTGTTATCTTTTGTTTCATTTGTTTTTATCTTAGTCTTTATTTTATTTTTAGTTTAATCTTTTTCCATCTTAGTCTCTTTTTAGTTCCCTTTTCTTGATTTTCATTGGCTTTTTAGTTTCCTTTTTGCCCTCTTTTTGTTTTTTTTTCTTTCTTAAAAGTTTAAACCTACCTTGGTTAATTTGTTTAGTTTGTTGTTTTTTTAGCACTATCTTTAGTAATTTAGCTAGGAAATCATTCAATGTTTGTTTAGCATTAAATTGGGGTAAATTAGAAGTGAATTGGAGCTTGAAAATTGAAATTTAGCTCATCTTCAAAAGTAACCTACCCCCCTTAAATAGTAGGGAGCTACTCACTTAAGCCACCATTTTAGTTTTCTGGAAGTCAAATGGTAGGAGTAAAATGACACCGTTATGCTACTAAGCAGCCTCCGTTGTACTCTCGATTAAGCCAAAAATAGGGTTGTCTTTCTTTTCTTCTCCAACTCTCTTCCCTTTGTTCTCTCTTGGCGATTTTAGTCTCCGAAGCTACAAATTCTTCGATTTCTCACTCAAATTTCCACTAAAATTAGGGCTTTTGGTATCAAAATCTCATAAATTCAAAGGTTTACATAATTTTTGCATGAATCTGTCCTCAAATTCTTAAAATTTTCTCTGAATCTAGAATATTTGGTCCAAAGGTATTATTCAAGCCTCTTTCATTTTTTTGGCTTTTTCATGATGATTTAACCATTTTCTTGTTATAATTTTGGTACCATTAGATTCCTTAAATGATTCTCTACATTTTGGTACTAATTTATGTATAAAACTTTATGTAAAAATTTGATCATTTTTTCGACTTAAGGGTATTTTAGGAATTTCATAAATTTAAGCTATTCAATCTTCAATAGAGCTATTCTCAGTTAATTTAGACTCCATTATATGTGATTATTTTTATTGTAGTCAATTGCCCATTTTTATCGATCCATTCACATATTTTTTTACCAAGTTCGTTATCCTTTTTATTCTTGTGCTTAACACTGATTTCTATTTAATCTAGGTTTATCATGTCCCCTCAACAATTCCAAGGTATTTCTAGCTCCAGGAAAAGGGCTACTCCTAAGCCTTCTCATTTTTCTAGTGCAAAAAATGCTAAGTGGTTTCATTACTGCTTACCTAATGAGTTCATTGATGAGAAGTCTCTGGCCCCTACTTTAAATGTAGAATTCTAAGTATCAATATCTTTTCATGCCTTGGGATGGGACCTTACTTTGTTCCTTATTGGCTTGTATTTTCCGTTGTTTGTTAAAGAGCTATATGCCAACATTGAAGAAAAAGAAGCTGGAGATCCTCTTGATGTTCGTTTTATGGTGTATCTATTTATATTACTCGAGCTTCTCTTTATGCTCTTCTTGATGTTCCGGATGTTGGCAATCCTTATATTCATCGATTAGACAGGATCCATGGTGATGATGTCAAGTTTGATCATTCTTTCTCTTTTGAGACAACCTATTCTACATTGAACTTGGTTAATGCTCCTAATAAAAGTTATTACCTTATCAATCATCCGTTAATTTAAAAGAGAAGTGTGTTAGCCTTATTAAGTTCCAATGTTATGCCTAGGGCAAGTGGCCTTAATGAGATAAGGTATGATGATACTTATCTCTTGTATAAGATGTTTCATGGACTGGATGTTATTGATGGATCACACTTAGCTGTCTCTTGTTAGTTTATGCCCTTGTAGCCAATCTTTTGGCTATAATTACATGTATGATATTGTGATTTTCTAAATTAATAAATGCATACTTTATCTTTATGTGTTTTTTAATTATATTTAATAATTAATTGTGAAGATAAAATCATTGGAATAATTAATATGCAATTAGAAATTATGATGAGATTATAATTATGAGATTCAAATTGCATTTATTGTACTATTCCTAAATTATTCCTAGTGATAGTTTCATCAAGATGGGTTATTAATGAAGCAGTTAGACTAGTACACATTATGTTTCTTTCTTATGAAGAAAGTAATCGATCTAATAGATTAAAGTGTGTAGACTCTTAAACAAATATGTGGGTGCTTATTAGAGAATAAGTTCATTGGACTAACTCAATCTTGAGGACCTCAAATGAAATATTACTTGTGTGTCTGTGGATTTCATTGTTATGATGGTTTTATAATTAATCCTTATATTTGAGATTTCCAAAGTTACTCATAAAGGAATTACTATGTTTTGATGCTATTTATGATCTGCTTTATAAAGTAGGTCAATCAGTAGTACTTGGATGTAGTATGAACTATATGGAGATAGTTGTGTGAATCAATATAGGATTCGTCACTCTAAAGTAATTAGAGAGAATGTTCTGCTGTTCTTGATTAGTGATGATTTGGAAATTCTCTGGCC
>JAOXYD010057790.1:0-13082 GCA_028565735.1 Pinacopodium congolense
GGTTAAGTACACTTCTTCAAGAAAATGGATTTTTTAAAGGAAAAGCAGATACTACAATATTTTATTAAGAAGGAAAGAGAAGATATTTTAATATCTCAAATTTATATGGATGATAGCATTTTTATTGCTACTAATGAGTTTTTATGTCGATTGTTTGGTAAGTTCAAGAGTAAAGAGTTGGAGATGAACATGATGGGAGAAGTGAACTTGTTTCTTAGATGCAAAATCAAGAAAATGAAGGATGGCGTCTTCCTTAACAAAGTGAAGTGAAAGCGCTTAATTTATAGTGTTATTTGATACACATTTGCTCCTAAATTAGTGTTTAAGTTTTTAATTATTTTCTATAATTCTTAACTTGTAGATTAAAGATTTATTAAGTTAAGAAATTCAGAAAAATGTAGCTAAAACTTGAAAATAGAGAGTAAAACGGAATTTTAGTTGTACCGTTGCTTTAGTATACAGACTGTCGTTGTGTTTTGAATCTAAGAGTAAAATGAGGGCGGTTAAATTGCTTTGTTATTGTGTTCTTCAAGTGCCATTTTACTTCCTATTGAGCTTTTTTCTAGTTGGAGTCTTCATTTTGATTGACTGCAACTAACTAACTTGCTTCCATCCTGTAAGAGACATATAAATGAATCCTGATAACTCCAAAACAAGAAGCGACATGTCGGAAAGCTTTAAAAATTCACATCTAGCTAGGGATTTTTTCTTTTTTTCTTTAGTAGATTAGTTTTTCCCTCGTTCTTTCTTTTCCATCCTTGTTATTGCTGTTTTTAGGTTGTATTAAGGATCTCTAGGGATTACAAACGTTCCAGAAGGCTGTCTATCTATTTGGATCATCGTTAAGTTTAATGTAAGCCTTTAATAACTTGTTTTCTCAGTCCTTCTTCCATATTTACGCAAGAACATGTGTTTTGTGCTTGAATATATTATTTCTTATGTTTTGTGATGTTTTAATCTATTATCTAGTTTAGGGCAGGTTCTTAAATATGTGGAATGAGTATCTATAACATGACTAAATGTTAATCTTTATTTATTTAAGATCTTAATGTTTTTTTTTAGTTGACCACTTATAATACGATTAAACATTTTTAAAGATCTAATAATCTTTGCTTGAATCATTGGAAAATTTTGTAAACAACATGATTTAATTCAAGGATCTGAGAAATCTACCTTGATTATCATGAGGGAACTAATCTTGAATATGGGACTTGGGATTATAACTTCTTGAACTGTAAGACTAGTGCATATTAACCGAATTAATGACCAAACAACAATTTAGGATGGTTTTAGAAAAAACATTGACTTAACTATAGCAATGTTTTGATTTAGTGAAGGCCTTAGATTAGTCATTTCAATCCAATTTATAACTCAATTAATCATATGAAGCCTAATCTTATGCTAAGTATTCATTTAAGTAATCTTAAGCAATTTAGAATCCATAACATTGTTTGGAAGCCTTTAGCTTAATTTAGGTGTCTTTTTTAGTTTAATTGAGTGAACTAACCCTTTTAATTCGAAGATGTTGAGTTACTTAGATAATTATAGCCCAATTCTCTTAGTAGTCACACCTTTTCTTTGTGGGTTCGACATTCCATAGTCTTAAATGTGCTCCAATTTATTACATTCGACCAGTGCACTACTCTAAAGCTCGTTTGAGGTTGAACTTGAATTGTATGAGAATTTATTGATTTATTGACCTAAATTAGTGATATGAAACCAACGGAGCACCAAGTAACAAAAGGAACTGCTTAAATGATTTGGCATGGATCAAGAAAAATCATTAGGCACTCTAATGAGCGCATCCAAAAAAGTAAACAAAAATGAGAATGGTAAGGAAATGGATGTCAAGCAATATAGTCTGATTGGTAGTTTACTTTATTTCATTGTGAGTAGTCCAAATATTTTGCTTAGTGTATGTTTATGTGCTAGAGGTCAAGCATCAGCTAGGGAATCCCATTTGTTAATTGATAAACGCATTTATAGATACGTGTATGGGACATTTCATTTTGGAATTTGGTATCCTAGGGACATATTTTTTAATTGGGTTGATACTATGATGATGATTGTATAGGTACTTTAAAAGAAAAGAAAATACATCGTGTTTATCAATTCTTAGGTAATGGATTATAATCATGGTTTAGTAGAAATTTTTTTATGTTACATTGTCTATAACAGAAACAAAGTATGTAACCACTAATAGTTATGGCATTAAAATTTTATAGTTTAAACAACAACTTGTGTATTAGAACTTAGATCATAGTAAAATTTTCATTACATTAGAAAATACAAGCGTTTTTTTGAAAAATAATCCCATTCAACATTCTAAGACAAAAGAATATAGGGGCACATACCATTTCATTAGAGATGAAGTTCAAAATAGTGATATAAATCATGATTTTATTGGCATCAGCCTCAATTAGTAGATAGTTTTTCTAAACCTATGTATGAGGATAGATCTAGCACGAATAGGAGAGAGTTATGCGTGATAGATGTTTCCTCTTTAGGATTTTTTATACTTCTTATTGCGTTGGTTTTTTATTAATGCTAAATAATAAATTTTAATTCATAAATAAAAAATTGGGGCATAATTTTTGTTTCTTAAAAAATTCAAAACAACGGCAATGGAAAGTATACCAATCGCAAGTAATATAAGAAATTATTTAAGATTTGAGTTATCATCCCACGGGCTTTCTAAATTTGCAAGCACTAATCCAAATTAGGTCACAATTATCTAACGAATCTAAATCGATTGAAATTAACAACTAATTTTATCATGTAAAATTAAAATGAAAAGCTATGTAGAATAACTTAGTCTAAATAAAATGATTGTCTAATGGATGAATTGACTAGGAAATTCATTTTTAATGACTTAAATGGATTAATCATGGATTCAAAAACTTGTCGTAGGATCACTTTACTAAATCAAAAAATTACTATGCATACAACAATGGTTTTTCTCTAATGACTTAAGATAAAGTTTGATCATTCACCAATCTTAGGAACTAGGCTTAAATTTTAGGAAGTTTAACATAAGAATTTTAAAATTTTAAATTATAACCCTCAAGTTAAATCAAGATTTGGTGACTCATTGATTTAAATTCGATTTCTTGATGATTTTTTCAATAAAATAGGTAGATTTCTCTAACCCTAAGTTGTTTTTAAACATTATTCTAACTATTTACCTAACTTAAAACCAAATCAACAACTTATTTAAAGTAAGAAATAAGTGATTCTCATCATATTCAACATGTTCTTTAACAAAAGATAACCATAAGTGGAATGAATGTAAATACAAGTTAGAATGCACCACTAAAAGTCTAAAAATACATTTGCATGCTTGAATCACGTATTTTAGCTTTAACAATCCTCAAATATAAACTCAAATCAAGAAAATAATGCCAAAAAGATAAGAACAAAAGAAAAAAAAAAACCTAGAACAAAGGCTAATCTGATTTTACTTTCAATATTTATGTTTGCTCTATTTATTCTTATTATTTCTTGCGTCAAACACCCATTATATATGTTATGAACAAGTGGGAAGTAAGTTGCACAAGTTAAAACGAATCGGGAGAGAGATCCCCCTGGAAAGAGTTTGACTGCTACTTAAATAGCGTTAGAAGAGGAGTTAATTGGCACTGTTGTACTGCCACAATTTAAGTCTTGGAGAAGGAGTTAAAAGTGGGTCTTTAAGAGATAAACGTGAGGGTAACTGCTACACACATTTTAATCATATTTTTTTCAATCTTTGCATATTGCTTGATTTTCACTTTAACTAAGTTGCAATATACAAGTTAAATATTTTAAGACATAAATAAATCATTTAAGCATAAATTCAACCACACTTAAATATTTCCTTTTCCTCAAGAAAATTAATGCATTGTAAATTTCAAAACGACATATGACCTTAGGAAAAATAATTTTAGTTCTTCAAATTATGTCATTGCAAAGATTTCCTCAATCATTAAAGTAATATGGCCAATTAAGAAGTTATAAGATTAATCCATCGAATCAAGTCACCAAGGAAATGTAACCACTCCATGCTTCTTCAAATTCATCCTAAGTCACAAAATTAAATTCCAAATGTAAAATGAATGTAAACCAATAAAAAAGATAATTTAAATAATTATGTGAACTTGGATTTGTTGAGAGATCATTTAATCATTTTACACGAAGATGAATATTTTGTCATGAACATCACGGCTTAGTCTATTAATTCATTTCAAGTCAACTGGCTACTAACAACATTCTTTAACTTCGACCAATTGGTTTGAAGCTAGCTGAGTGAATGAAAAATATGCTCACTATCAATTCATTTACTACACACTTTTTCTTTTCTTTTCTTTCTTTTTATTTCTTTTTCACCTTATTTCAATTTTAACAAGGATGATGAAAATGGATAAAAGATGCAACAATTTTCTTACACATATTAATTTTAGAAATGAAATTTCATAATGATCATAAGGAATTAATCATCCAAAGCATGAAGTGATTTCACATCAATTGATGATCAATTAGAAAAATAAAAAACATAACATCTTAATTTTTCAAAAGAATCATAATCAAAAGAAAAAATGTACAATGATATGAATGATAATCGAAAACATTTTCCAAAACTTGTAGATTATCTTCAAAAAGATAATAAATTAACATGTTATAGTACAAGTAAAACAATCGCTAAAAAAATCATGCTATCCCTTCCCTACCCTTAAAGTTGAAAATTGTCCCCAATGTTCTTAAAGACAAAATGGGAGATAAAGGAATAGATAGCGCCCACATAATAATAATATCTTGTCGATCGATTGGCGTGGTTGAACGAGGGTAGAAGCATTGATAGTAGCATGTAGAGAATCATATATAAAACATGAAAGTACAAGTGCAAATACATAAAAAGAATGAGTCATATATACCCGAAGGGGGAGCATGTACGTCTAAAGACAAAAAGACATAAAAGAAGTAATGAAAAGGAATACATTAAAAAAAAGAAACTAGGGTAATAAAATAAAAGGTCCTTTTCTAAGAAAAAAAGAGCAAGGCCCGAACTAATCTAGCAAGGTGGCAGATGAGGAGAATTGATAAACCTCTAAAGAACACTTAGCTAACTCTGAACAGTATCCACTCTCTAGGAAACATCATCTACTTGAGTTTGAATAGAAGCCAAGGTTGACTCAAATCTAAAGAGATGCTACTTATAGCAAAGAAGTATGACATTCTGGTCTTCTGCAGTAAAAGGAGGCGTCACGAGCTCACCAAATAATAAAACTTACCTTACTAACTATATAGTGGGGTAAGTCAGGGTTGATCCCACAAGGAGTTAGGGGGAGTTATAGCTATTCCTAATGTTACACTAAAGGAAAAAAAAAAGAAAAAAAGACCCCTCAAATTTTTTAAAATTAAAACAAATGCAAAAGACAATAAATGAAAGCATAAAAAAGCACACATGCAAAAAAAAAAAAGAAGAAACAATAATAATAAACAGAAGTTGGGTAGAAGTTATATCTGAGACTCAGGACCTATAATTGATCATTGAAATATGTAGATTGCAATTAGCATAAGATTCTAGGCTATGGATTCAAACAATTTCTTGAATCCTAAGTTCCTTTGATTTTAAACAAATTCTATACGATAGAAAATTTACTGCTAATCACGAAACAACCTAAAACAAGCGATCTAAATTTAGTAGCATGATAGTATTAAGAACTAGGGAATGAATAGCCTATGCCATAACCTTAGAAGTTCTAATGGTGTAACTTAGAGAATTGGAATCTTAGGGTCATTGGATAAGTTTAACTATAAACGAACTAACTTATTACTACTTATGGCATTTGCTACAGACAATTACGTACCACAAGTCTATACCTAGCCACTAAAGTAAAAATTACACCTAACATGGCTAATTCTAGGCATTAATCACTAATTCATGGAATTTAATCTAAATTCCATCTCAACATTGATCCAAAACATAACACCCAATTGATTTCAAGTCAATTATCATACTTATAATGTTGTTATTACTTTAATATCTTCCAAGCCACAAGAAAATTAAGGTAACACACGAGAGTAAACATAAAACCCAAACTGAAAAATATGCAAAACAGAACCTAAATGGAAAACACAACCAGTAAAGAAAGACAATAAGGACAGAAATTAAAGAAAAGATAACTATATTATTTAAAATAAAATTATAATTAAAGAAACATAACTATATGAATCAAAATCAAAGGTTCAACACAATATTTAAGCAAAACTTGGCTAAGTAAAGAAAAATATAAACAAAAATAGGAAACAATAGTAAAGAATAAGAAACAAAGAAGAAAACACAACCTAAAGACAAAATCTAAAGGGGGATTGAAATAACAAATGAAAAATACTCTAAAAATCTATGAAAAAACTAAGAAACAAAAAAAAGAAGAAACAAAAATGGTGAAGGCCTGAAAACAATGCTTCCCTTTTCTCTGCTCTGATTCATCTTTTATATGCCCCCTTTTTAGGGTTAAGACAAGTCTTATGATTAAAAGATGCCTTTGACCTTAATTTTTTTGTTGGCAGCAAGACATCAGTCAACTAATTAGAGGCAGCAGTCGACTAACTCCAGTTATTCAATTGACCGGTCTTCTGATCCTTTACCAACGGTATCAAAATTCACCTTTGCTCCAGTTTTGCTCCTAACTTGCCCCTTTTAGCCATAACTTGTGTCTTAAAGACCAACTTATATGTAAGCTAAAAAAACATAATTTAGGCATTGAAGTATGAAAATAGGGATGAATTTACATTGAAATGCATATAAAAACTTAAGATAATTCAAGCCTATCAAATACCCCTACGCTTGAATCCTTGCTTATCCTTAAGTAATGACTTCAACACTTTATTCAAACAATTCCATCTAAAAGTCAATAGTTAATAGAGTATAACTCTAATTAATTGATGCCTTTAATCAAATTCACAAATTTCAACTCTATCATGATCAAAAATAAAAACAATCATAAACAAGGCACCTAATTAGTGAAAATTAACACAATATGGATATTATCTAACATTCTAGCCATTTCGCAAAGGATATCACACAAATTAGTCAAGGATGTTCAAAATGTCCAAAAAGATTGAAAATATGAGACATACACATTTTGAGCAATGTTTAAGAGGTCATCTAACTTTTTGACATGAAGGTGAACTTTTTTTTATGAACACCCTTGGTTCCTAGGCTAGATCACCATCTAAAATGGCTATTAGTACCACTTATAACTTTTACCTTCATTTATCAGAAGCTAATGGAGTGAGAATTGCCCTACACACTTTGAACACTCTCAATTTTTTTAGTTTTTCTCTCTTTTTATTTTTCTTTTTTCCCTTTTTTCTTTTCTTTTTTAACACTTTATTTTTAAACATCATTATCCATATTCTTATGTAAAATCATAAAAAATGGACCTAAACATTAAATTTTATACAACTAGGACACTAAACACGTGAAAAGTATTTTAAAGAAAAAGAAAAGAAAAAAAGGTTAGCATCATTTCAAGTTCCGAGCAAAGATCCATAAAATAAAAGTACCAATTTCTTTCAAGTACCACAATTAAATATTAACTAAAGGTCATAATCATTTCAAGCTAACGCATGAAAACGATCACCCTTAAACTCACAATAACTCAAATATGCAAAAATTTTAAACTTGCCCAATCCATATACTTAAATTAGGCATCGTCCTCAATGTCATGAAATCAATAAAAATATGAAAGAGGGATGGAACTAGAGGTACACCCCTGAATCAAAGAGACCATAGGAATCTTGAAAACAAAGATTGCATCTTCCTTGGTGATGAAGAATGCAACTCATCTTCCCCTACATTCAAAACACATAAAAAACAAATAAAGCATATAAATTAGTTCAATCAAAATCTGTTTATAAAAGAGAAAAACACACAAACTAAAGGAAATTAATGGGGTGCCTCCTAACAAGCATTTAGTTGAGGTTATAAGCTTGACCTTTGTTGCACACTATGTAGTGTAAAAAACATTATTTAGCCTGATAGAAAGCACTCTTAACTCAGTAGTAAGCCTAAAATAGCTACCCTCATAATAGGTTCGCAGTCAACCGTATGTCTCATATCATTAGCCACATGCAACTAACTCTTCATTATGGACATCACTCTTTAGCTAGATGGTCTCGATATTGGTATACCCAACGAGTGTGGAGACTTTTCATCCTCTTTTCCACCTTCCACTTCTAGTTTGCTTACCCATAACGCTCCCATAAATGTGGCTGCTTGTAGCCCTTGTTCTTCTTTTTGCTTTTTTTCTAGTTCATTCTTTTACAAGATGCTAGGAAAAGGGATAGACATTTTATTAGTAACTATTGGAAATGTATCACTTACCATAGGAGGTAGTTCATCCTCTGTGTTTTCTTAAAACAGTTCCTTTTCCATTCCTTGCTCATTTTGCTCTTCCTCCTATTCTTTAAGGTCTCGATTTGTTCTCCATTCCTTGATGGAATGATACACACATCATACTCAACATCTCTCTCTTGTTAGCTAAGAATGCTTCTAGAGACTTGGGCTTCTAAGCTATTTATTACATTCATCAATTTTATACTCCTCATTTATTGTTGAAACTAAGGACTACTCATTCCCAAGTTTTGTTTGATCTCCTCTAAAGACATTCCATTAGTTTATGATGACGATGGTAGAAGTTAAATCATGGGCTAGAAGTGTGGTTTGTCTTTGTAATAGATCAGTGGAGAATAGAACATGTACTGTTGCGTATCTTGCAAAACATGACACCTACAAGCAAGACAATTAAAAAATGGGAAAAAAAACATATACCTTAGTTTGTTCTTCATTCTTCATTACTTGGACTGCTAAAGTAGTGAAATTTGTCACTTGAAATTCATCATCATAATAAGGATACTAAGGAAAACTGAAATTAGAAATGTATTGTGAATGAGCTATGTAGTTTAAATTTTTGCAGTTTTGAAACTAAAAAAAATAGAAAACAAGATGACCAATATCAACAAAATAAAAAATAAAAACAATACTAGAAATATTTAAAACATAAGTGTAGGCTCCCCAACAATGGCGTAAAAAATTTGGTGAAGTTATTGGACTTCATAAAATAATAAATTTTACCAAACTAACTATATAGTGGGGTAAGTCAAAGTCGATCCTACGGGGAGTTAAGGGAGTTTAGCTATTACTAATGTTTCATTATTGGAAAAGAAAAAAAAAAGAAAAAATTTGGATTTTTCGAACTGAAAAAAATAGAAAAAAATGGCTAATGAAAAGAAAATAACTAAGCATAGGTGCAAACAAAAATAAATAGATAACAATAAAAAGAAGCTATGTAGAGGATATATATGAGATTCAGGACCTAAGGTTGATCATCAAAATATATAACTTACATTAGCCTAAGATGCTGGCTTATGAATCCAAACATGCTTTTGAATCCTAGGTTTTTTTTTTAAGTCAAATCCTATACGACAAAAATTTTACCTATAATCACGCAACAGCCTAGAACAAACTCTTTAGATTTTGTGGTGCCACAACATTAAGAACTAGGGAAGGACTATCCTAAGCCACAACTTCGCAAGCTCGAACTGTGTAACTTAAAGAATTGGAATCATAGGCTAATTAGTTATGTTTAATTATAAATTGAATTAACCAATTGCTACTTGTTCGATTTACTACGGACAATTATGTATCACAAGCTCATACCTAAATTACATTTAGGATGGCCAATCCTATGCATTAAAACCTAATTCATGGTGATTAACCTAAATTCCAACTTAAACTTGACCCAAAATACAATACAAATTTGATTTCAAGTCAATTCTCACAATGAGAAAGCCATTATTCCTTTAATATCTTCCAAACAAAAGAAAACAAAGATAACATCCAAAAATAAACCCAAAACCCAATCTAAAAATATGCAAAAAAGAATATAAATGTAGAGAACAAGTAAAATGGCTAACAATTAATGGAAAAATAAGTATATTAATCAAAATCAATGGTTTAACACAATATTTGAGCAAAACATGACTAAATATAGAACAATATAGACAAAAATAGGAAACAACAGTAAAAAAGAAAGAAAGGAAGAAGAAAACACAACCTAAAATATGAAATCTAAGGGGGGAATTAAAATAACAAATGAAAACCACCTTTGAACTCTATGAAGAAACTTAGAAATGATGAAAAGAAGAAAAGAAAATAGTGGATGCTAAAAGAATGAAAACTTCCTACGTGGGGATGCTTGCCTTCAAATTTCCAGGAGAGGCATTGACCTTTGCAAGCTTTCCAGGAGGTGACAACATCACATTTGGAAACTCTCCTTTTTGGATATTAACCATAAGTTTTAAGAGTTTTCCTTTTCTTTTTCATTTGGTTTTACCACTTTTCACTTACTTAATTCTTATTCTTCATTAGAATTGGTTATTTGTTTTTGTTTTCAAATTATTTAGGTACATATTGTCAAATTCGTAAAAATTCATCTCACCATTTTAATGCTTTCCTAGTTATTACCAATGTTCTATTTTCAAGAATACTTAGGTTGTTTCTTTGTAAGTCTATGGTTTAATTTCTTATTATTATAAGGAACCATGGACATTTACATATGAATTGCACTTTTTATTCTAATTTTTCCAGCCTTAGTTTTATTGGTTTGAGTAAAGTTTGTGTTTATTTAGTATTCTTTGGTTAATTTAAATATTCCTAGCTAGGTGTTTAAGGGTTTGATGATATAGGAAAGATGAAGGGATGATTAATTATGAGAATGGAGATTGCTTTCAATTTATTCAGTTCTTTTAGGCTAGGTTGGTTTCGGACCTTGGTTAAATTTTAGGAATTATGAGTTACTTCTGGGCTTCATCACCCTTTAGGTAATTTCCTAATTTGAATGCTAGGATTAAGCATGTGATATATAATTTTCCTTGATTTTTTATAAAAAAGTAGCAATATGTTAGTTGGATTTTTTAGGATATTTAACCAAATATTCTAGGGTTCCCACCTTTAGATTACACTTTCTGAACTTGTGTGTCAGTGTCCTAAGTTAGTCATTCATTATCACCTAAGGCTGCTAAACCATTAACTCTAGATAGCTTGTTCTAAGTTGTCACACACCTAAGGGTCTTTTTAGAGCTTTTCAGATTCACCTACTTAAGAGGAATGGAGAGTTTGAAAGCTTGTTCAAACCTATAGGTTAACATTTGGTTAGAACATCTTTTATCTAAATTTAAGGATTAATAGTATCCTAGCATCCTAACAATACCTTCAGCCTATTTCTTTATTTATTGTTATTAGATTATCATTTTTTTTGCACTTGTCCTTTTTGTTATTTTTCTTACATCTTAGCTATGCTAGTTTTTTTTGTGTTCAAGGGTTTTGTTTTTTTTTTACGACATTAGAAATAGCGGCACCTACAGATCTCTCAGGATTTGACCCTAGCTCACCCTATTATATAGTTAGATAGTTAGCTTTATTAATTGATAGTTATCGTCGACTTACCAAAATTTTGGCATCGTTGCTAGGGAGCTGAAGTTCTTATGTTGTCTTAATTTTTGTTTTTGTTGATTATTAGCCAACTTTGGTGTTCTATCTATTTACATGTCAAAGATTTTTTAAGTAATGGCTTATTTTCAACCCTATTTTTATTTTGATCCTTCTTGCAACAATTATTATATTGGTGATGAGTTTGAATTTATTGCTATATATAGGTTTTAACAATAGACAACAAACTTCACATCCTTAGTTGAGCGAGTAAGGACAATAAAGTTTCTACTGCGTATGTGAATTTTGTTCTTTTAGAGGATATTCTATTGACATATGTCCTTCCTTTGATGCTGAGTAACAGTTTGATGGGATTTGCGATTTTCGAAAGTGCCAGCAAGAATGCTATGATCCTTATACTTGGAGTTACCATTCGAAGTTAGATGATCACAATCACTATTCAGATAGGAGCAACCAACAAGGATTCAATTCCTCAACACCATTTTATGAAGGCCAGTCACATTGTCAATCCATGACTCCACCTCTAATAACACTACCACAAGCTGATGAGATTCCATTCTAAGGGATCATTGGGAGCTTGACTATGAGCATTCTTTAATTCCAATAGGAATCCATGAGTGGCCTAGAATACTTGCATGGCCAAGTGAGCCAGTAGGTAGTAGTGATTATGAGCCTATATGACCAATTTTCTTTAAGCATTCCTAGCTAACTAGAGAAAGACCATTGGAATATGACATTGTGATTTCATAAGAGGGTGGAGAACAAGAACAAGAAGAGGAGCGTGTTGAGGAAAAGGAGATGGTCATGGAAAAAAGGATGATGAAACTCCTCATTAGGTAAGTAGTACTTCTTTTATTATTACTAACCATATTTTCATTCCTTTTCCTAGGAAGTTGAAGCCAGAAGAAGATGAAGAAAAATAAAAGGATAAAGAAACGCTATAGCAAGAGGAGCTTGTTAAGGAAAATATATTGCTAACCACATCTATGTTCCTTTTATTAGCAGGTTACAGAGGGAAGAAGAAGAATAAAAGAAGAGTGAGAAAAAGTTGCAGGAGGACCAAGAAAGAGAGGAGTTGGATATGCTTTTTCTATGCAAGCTGAAGTTGAAAGGTGATCAACAGGATGCAGTACCTCCACACGCATCACTTAATCACCTAAGGGGTCATCCTAAGAGAAAGGATATATCAATAAAGTGGAGTGGACCTTGGAGTATAACAAATAAGCAATATGGTTCCATAACTCCGATGACATGTGAGACCTATTTGACCATAAGCATATTCTTAGGAAGTTTCTCTAGTCTCATTGAGGACTTTGAGTATGATTCCTGTTGGCTCAAGCATCCATTTGATAATGGATGAAATTGAACATGCTAAAGGTCAAGCTTATGACCATAACTAAGAACTTAATGGGAGACACCGCATCTGTATCCTTTAGTATGTGTGTTTTTCTCTTTTATAAATATATTTTGGTAGTTTAATTTATTTGTTTTTATGTGTTTTGGTTGTAGGCCTTCTCAACCAAGATGCTCTCATATTTAATTAACTAGTTTATTCAATAACTTATTAAATAAAAAATGTGAAATTGTT